>PVIW01003777.1:36697-155393 GCA_004026585.1 Noctilio leporinus
ATAGACTGTAAAGTCCTGACCAAGAAAAAGAGGCAGCCTCAGGAAAGGGATTGCTGCTAATCTCAAGCACCTGAGTTATACCAAGAGCAATATGAACTATTAATCCCCAACATATCCTTTGCAAAAGTTACTTCTCACATATTCTTAATCCCCCCCATACCTCAATCCACCTAAATACCCAAGACCCTCCCCCTACTCTCGAATTAAAGTCTACTCACTCTGTGATTACAACGCATACCCAGTCCTCAATCTAAATATTCCTCCCTTCCCCAGCCACCTAAACCCTTTCTTCATTCTTTTCTTCCTTCCTCTTTTTTTTTTTTTTTTTTTAATTTTTTCTTTTCCTTTTCTTCCTGGTAAAACCCACAGGTTCTGGCTCCACCTGGACCAATCAGAAATCATAAAGGGGGAACAGATACCTAAAACCTTCCTTTATTAATATTGATTTCTCTTTGTCTTGTGACTTTCTCCCCGCCTTTTTTTGTTTGTTTGTTTTTTTCCATTCTTTCTTTCTTTCTCCTTTCTTTTCTCCCTGATAAAACCCACTGGTCCTGGCTCCACCTGGACCAAACAGAGAACATAAAGGGTGAACAGACATCTAAACCCTTTATTTATTAATATTGATTTCTCTTTCTCTTGTGACTTTCTCCCTTTTTTTCTTTCTTTTTTTTCCCTCTGCTAAAAGCCCTCAGGTCCAGGCTCCATCTGGACCAGACAGGGATTATTAAGGGTGAACAGCCATCTAAGCCCTTTCTTCTTATTATTATTATCGTTTTTATTTCTTTTTTCCTTTTGCATTTTTGTTTTGTTTGGTTTGGTTTGGTTTGGTTTTTTGTTTTTGGTTTTGTTTGTTTGTTTGTTTTTGTTTCTGCTAAAAGCCCGCAGGCCCAGAATACAACTAGAGACAGCCCAAACAAAGGACACACCAAGAACAGCAAGTGGAGAAAATCTGGGAGACGGCAACATTGAACTCCACAAATCTCCTATCACAGAAGGGTGCTCAACTAAGGCAAGGAATCCAAAGCAGGTTAACCCAAGGAAAGAACAAAAATAAATAAATAAATAAAAAGCAAGAACAGATACCCAAAATGGGGAAAAAAAGAATCAGCCCATCACCAAAAGGAAAGGACGAATCCCCAGAAAGAACACAAAATGAAACAGAGGCACATGGAATAGTCTCATCTTAGATCTGAAGGCACAAATAAGTTAAAATTAAAAGGGTGAAAAGGCCCTGGCTGGTGGCACAGTGGATAAGGTGCCAGACTGCAAACCCAAAGGTCCTGGTTCAATTCCCAGCTAGGGTAACATAACCAGGTTGCAAGCCAAGTCACCAGCCTAGTCCATGGCTGGAGGCAGGTGAAAGGCAACTATCCCTCTCTGCCTCTCTCCCTTCCCCTCTCTCTGAAAAATAATAAATAAAATTTTTTTAAAAAGGGTGAAAAAATATTTTGTTCAAATAATAACCAAAAGAGATCAGGGGAGGCTATCTCAATATCAGATGAAATACAATTTAAGTGAAGAGTTATAAGAGACAAAGGATTGTTCATTAACAAAAGATTTAGTAGAACAAGAATATACACATTATACATACATATATATATATATATATATATATATATATATATCCATATATCCTGCTAATATTATCTTTGCATATAATGATGAACATTATCAAAATGGAGAATATTATGTTGAAATTTGATTTAGCAGAATCAAATTTAGAAATGTCTTTCTAAATTTTTTTAAATATTACAATTTTAAATTTATCAAAAAAAGTTCTCCTTTTTTACTTTTTTCCATAATAATATAATTGCAAGAAAGAACAACATGCATCACTATCTCAAAGTTTTTATTATTAAGATTCAATCCAATAATACTTGTAGTGACTTGTATGATCTTAAATTTAAAGTCATCCTTTAAATTAAAGGATCTTGGAGGAAGAGGGGGAACATTGGTTCCTGTACCCCAGCCCTGACTTTAAACTCCACAGATGCCCAAGTTCTTATATAAAATGGCATTATATTTGAATAGAACTTATATTTGTGTATATGCTACATCAGGGTGTACCTATGCATCACTTCATTTGTATGATTCAGAGTAGTAAGTTGTACATGGGAAACTCAAGTTTTGCATTTTGGAATTGTCTAGCAATTTTTAAAAATATATTTTAACTGCGTTTGGTTGAATCCATGGATGCCAAACCTTCCAAACCTTTGGATATCGAGGCCCACTATACTTGAATTTCAGTTCTGGTATAGTTGTATGATCTCAATCATGTTAATTATTTTTGCTCAGTTTTCTTATCTGTAAAATGAAGTGTGTGTGTAATTGTTTATTTTCATAGCTTAAATAAAAAGGAGGGCACAAAAAAGGCAATTGAAGCACATAGGTTATTAGAAGAACCATAACTCATCCCTAACCCAGTGTTCTTCAGCATTACATCCCCTTGAAGCAAAAGAAAAAGGAGAATAAACAGGATTGGCAGAGTCTCCAGCAGGTTCATGGACTGGATGAGCTCTTGTTAGATGACACAGGACCAGGAGCTGTTAGATTAACTGGTAAAATTGGTAAGATTGTGGACACAGACTTAGGTGGTCTGAAGATGAGGAAACAATGTTTGGCAAATAATTGTAGATGAGTCTACTCTCCATAGTTCTTCATAGAATCCAATACTGATATGGAACCTACAAGACAAGAGTATACAGAACCAGGTTTCTAACCACTGACATTGGAGGTTTCAACATCAGCGGTGATTAAATGTCTTCTCAGGCAGATGTAAGCAGGCGGAAACCAGAAGAGGATAAAGACAGCACTACCCTCAGTTAACTGTAGCTGACTGCTAGATTTATGAGACTATCTGCAGTTTCACTTGAGTACTTCTGAAAATGATAGGAAATACATTAAAATACATTCAGCAACCAGAAGAGATGAAGGTTCATGGAATTCTAAATTGGATGTAAACAGTTTTGTTGTCTTTTGTAGACACAGGTTATGAAGCTGAAGCCATTTAAGTATTATATTTTACTGACCCCTTATTGTGTTTATCTTACAAATAGCTTATAAATAATCATCATACTTTCTTCCTTCTTCAACCCTTTTTATCTTGAAATACAGAAGGAATTGAGATTTTGAGTAGTTACCTAGACTAATGTTTTGCCTCCAAACTAAACTGTTTTAAAACTGATAGGTATGTTTTTCTCGCTCACAACTCAGAAATAGGAGTTTAGCTGTAATTGTTAATTGCTGAGATTGGTACTTTAAAGTAATTAGGTAAGAAAAAGTTTTACAATGCTCATCTTTCTTACTATGAGTTATAATCATTCATCTTTCATGAAGGAAATGTCGGTGTATTTTTGTTACCTACAAAGTGTTCACAACTGAAAAGGAAATTTTTCAAGCAATTATTCTAGTGCAGAATGTGACAACTCAAATTTTTCAAAGCCAGATTAAGTCTTCAATTTAAAATATATTCCCAAACAGCATAGTGCACTCAGAAATATATTTAAAGAAATGAACATTGTTATAATTATATCATCAAAAAATTATGAACAACTGAACAACAAACTCTAGCATCTACCGAAGGTGTATCTAATCTCTAACAACTTTTTATGCAGACATCAGTGCAAATCCATTGCAATTTTAATTATTTAATCCATAATACTTAAGGCTTTCCTCTATTGCTAACTACCTGAGTTTCCTGATTTCATGCAAATCTGAGCTAGAAATATATCACAAGGGATCCTTGGGGATTATATAGACATGTGTCATTTTTTCAGGGTATCAGCACTCATATAATAAGAATAGATTTCAAAGGCAACATTCCTGTCTCATAATCATTGCCAGGCTTCTCAATTTCCAATCATCCACATCTTGTAATTCTTAATATTCATGAAATATGAACCACTGTCATTCTATTAAAACTGGCTCCTTTCCCATACTCTTAACACAGTAGTAGATATGCCAGACCCTGAAAATTAATTTAGTGCTATTCATGCTTCTTTTTTCCTTGATGTACTCAAGAATCACAGTATGACATATCCTTGGCTTCATGCAGTCTGGCCAGGTAACAGTGTTATCAAGAGGCTATGCTGTCTCTGCCATTGAATTTTTAAATCTTTTAAAATGTCCAATATAAATTTATCATTTGCTAAATTATAAGGAAAAAGTATGCAGAACCTCATTGTAACAAATGTTTATCAGAGCAACCCAATGAAATAACATCAAAATAATAGATGAAGGAAATGAGTGTACATCTACAAAATGCTAAGTGATAATAATAACTACAGCTTGAAAATGAAGATGCCAAGATTTAAACTCAGGTATGTCTTATTTAATATCCCATTGCCCTGGAAATTTTCATCCCAGAAGTGTGGGATAGCTAATGCCACAGGGGTAACTCAACCAATGGCTATAGGAACAGGATAATTCAAGCCTCCCATTTTTTGGATTGTGAATTCTTGTAAGCTTCCTTTCCCAATAAACTACCTGCACCCAAGAACTGTCTCAGGCTCTGTTTGGGGGGAAAGGCAAACTGACCTAGCCATGTGTGTATCACTAACATAGTCTGCTGCTTCCTATGGAGATTGACCCAAACAGTATTGGGTTGATCTAGTTTTGCAAACTTTTGAAAGCTGTATGTTGAAAGAACATAAGATGCTATAGAGGAATCAGATAGCAATGAAAAGAGCACGGGGTGAAGGTGAGAACAGTTTATGAATAATTTAAGTGGCTTTGGATCAGTCAGCTATACCTTTTTTTGTTTTATTTTAAGATTTTATTGATTATTTTTAGGGAGAGAGAGAAACATCAATGTATGGTAGCCTTTCACCTGCCTCCAGCTAAGGACCTGGCTGGAGACCTGGCTTCCAATCTCGTTATGTACCCTGGCTGGGGAATTGATCCAGCAACCTTTGGGTTTGCAGGCCAGCACCTTATCCACTGTGCCACCAGCCAGAGCCAGTTATAACTTTTGGTGCCAGTTTTCTCATCTGAAAGAATAGAACCACATAGTTTATAAATTACTTATGACCTAGGATTTAAATTCAGTATTTTGAATTCTCTTAAGTAAGAAAAAGACATTTGATTAAGCAATAGGTATAACCTAAATTAATCCAAGCTGGAAAGCTCAAATGTCAGAAGTTAGGTCTTTACGGTCAGTCTAAATGAGACCATTTTAATAATCATCGGACATTTTGTTTTTTGAGAGCTTACACTTTTTTGTCAGCCACAGCGAAATTTAAAGGATTCTCTTTCTACATTACCTAGGAGAATTGCTCTACAGTAATACAAAAAAAGAAATACTGAACAATGAGATGATATACTGAAGTGAAGCATTAAAAAAAGCCAAATTTAGCAGCTTATATATTTTCCCTACACAGGAATTTTTTGCTGATTATTGAGATGTCAAATGAAAAAAATTTTTGTAACTTTTGCATATTAAGCACTCTTACCATTGAGAGCACTAAATCAGTTCAAACTTGGAATAGAGGGGAAGTGGATGAAGGAATCACTTACTGTATTGTGTCCTGGGGTCTCTTCAGTGTGTCCTAAGTGAGTAGGATGTTCTATCTGACCAGTATGAGACTTTCTCCCAGAAATCAAGATGATAGACCAGAAAAATTGTAATGGTCTCTTTCAGCTCACTACTTCATGATAAGCCTAAAAACTACATTGCATTTTGGGGGGACAACGTATGCATAATACTTTTGTTCTGAAACTTGGTCCTCTTATAAAGTTATTTTCCTAGACATATTTATGAAGTTACCATGTTGAATTAAATCTCTTCAATTTATATCTCTATTCCAAATAGCTTTTCTTGATTCCAGACCCATATACTTCAACAGTTCCAAGTAACTATCATTGCTTTTAAAACCTCTTCTTTTTTCTCATATCCTTCTGAAAATCCCTCTTAGATGACACCATCATCTTTATTTATTTTTAGAAACCTCAAAATAATCTTTTAATCTTCCCTTTCATTAGCTTTTAATCTGCTTAGAGGGCTATAACAAAATATAATAAATTGATTGAATTAAACAATAGACACTTAACTTCTCAAGAGTTTCAGAGACTAGGAAGTCCAAGATCAAGGTGCCAGCTAACTCAATTCTGCAGGCTATCTTCCTGACTTGCAAATGGCCTTTACATCGCCTGCTATGGCCTCGCATGACAAAGAGATCTGGTCTTTCTCCTGCTCTTTACAAGGACACTTATTCATCAAGGACATACCCCTCTTATGACCTTATATAAACCTAATTACTTCCCAAAGGCCCCACCTTCAAACACAATCACATTGTGGGTAGGGTTTCAGGATATGAATTTGGATAGGACACATTCAGTCCATAATATTACACCCTTGACCCCAAAAGTTCATGTGTTTCCTGTATGCAAAATGCAGCCATCCCATCTCAATAACCTCAAAAGTTTTAAGTCATTCCAACATCAACTCTAAAGTCTGTACTTGCATCTCAATATCTAAATGAGATAGAGGTGAGACTAGAGGTACTATCCATCCTGAGGCAAAATTCTTATTTGTGAACCTATAAAACCAGGTAAGTTATCTGCTTCCAGCATGCAATGGTGGGTCAGTCTTACAGATAGACTTCTTGTTCAAAAAGAGAGAATTCAAAAGGCAAAAGGGCTAGCAGGTCCCAAGCAAGTCCAAATCTAGCCAGGTAAATACCAGTAGATCTTTTGGTTGGAGCATTTAGACCATTATCACTTTGATTCAGTATTTTTTTAATTATTTATTTGATTATTGATATGTACATAAGTAGTGGCATTTTATTGTTAGATTCTTTTTTTGTCTTTCTCTCTCTATTTCTTCCTTTTCTTCTTAAAGCAAGCCGTTTAACATTTGTTGCAGAATTGTTTAGTTTTAATAAACTCCTTTAGCCTTTTCTTATCTAGAAAACTCCGTATTTCTCCTTACATTTTAAATGATAGTCTTGCTGGTTAAAGTAGCCTGGATGATAGGTCCTTGCTCTTCTCACCTTGAATATTTCACACCACCCCCTTCTGGCCTGAGATGTTTCTGGTGAGTAATCAGATGATATTCTAATTGGTGTTTCCTTGAAGGTAACTACCTGCTTTTCTCTTGCAGCTTTTAGGATTCTCTCCTTTTCTTTAAGCCTTGTCATTTTAATTATGATGTGTCTCAGTCTCATCCTCTTTGGGTCCAACTTGTTTGGGACTCTCTGAGCTTCCTGGACTTGTGTGTCTTTTTTATTCACCAGATTAGGGAGCTTTTCCATCATTATTTTATCAAACAGGTTCTCAGTGCATTGTTTTCTTTCTTCACCTTTTGGTATTCACATGATGCAGATGTTGTTACACTTCATGTTTTCCAAAATGTTTCTTAAGCACTCCACTTTTTTAAATTATTTTTTCTTTTGCTGCTCTTCCTGGATGTTCCTTTTTATTCCCTTGCCTTCCAAATCACTAATTTGAACCTCTGCTTCATCTAACCTACTGTTTATTCCTTGCAGTATATTATTTATTTCAGATATTGCATTCTTTGTTTTTGACACATCATTTTTTATGATATCTATGTCTGTTTTCATGCTGTTGAGTATCCTTATAATCATTACTCTAAACTATCTATCTAATAAATTGCTTGCCTCCATTTTGTCTAGTTATTCCTCTGCAAAATTCTCTTATTCTTTCATTTGGAGTCTGTTTCTTTGTCTTCCCATTTTGGCAGCTTTCTTGTATTGTCTGCCTTTATTGTTAAGCTAAACAGTGATATAGCCTTAAGCTGTAATCATCATTGTGGCTTAAACTCCACACAGTTAGGCAGGGTAATTCCTGGGGGTGCAGCTATCATTTCACCTCAGTCTAATGCCACTTGGAAGGGAGGGCACTGCCTGACAAAGATGGCTTCTGCAGTATAGAGAAAGACTCAGCACAGGAATCCTGGCAACTGTTCCTTCGGCTCTCTCCCCAGAACCACTGACCCAAGACTCTCCTCAAGTGTCTCTAATCCACTCTGCCCTCTCTCAGCTGGAGCCCAGGGTAAGTGGCTACAAACAAAATTTTGGGTGTTGGACCTTTGAGGGGCTCTCTGTATCTCCAGCCATTTCTCCTTGGAAGACAGAAACCCTGCTACTTTTCACAACTGGATGTTATCTGGGTTCCTTTTCAGTTCTAGTGTTATATGCTGGAAAGCCCAGTTTATGGTTTAGACCTCACACTTCTCAGAAAAACCCCCTTTCCACTGAAATATCCCTCCAGAACTTCCTTTGCCACTTTCAAGAGCACATCCCACCCTCATGTGCTTCCTCCAAACTCCCTACCAGACTTACGCTGAAGTGGTTTCTTGGTTATAAGGCTTCTTTCCAGCTAGCATCAGTTGGTTATTTAGGATGATTTCTCTACAGTTCAGTTATAATTTTAGATTGGTTCTAGAAGAAAATTAGTGAAGCTCCACTACTCCTCCACCTCTTGAATCTCCGAAATTAATTCTCTTTGGATTGATGCACTGCTTTAGGGGCCATGGGGGATGTGGTCTTGCCTCCAAAGTTCAACCAGGTTGATGTCTCCAGGAGGCTACTGTTTGGACTGTAGAAACTGAGGTTGGGTCTCTCCCCACTCAACTTTGAAGGCTAAGAAAGTGATTATCTTAAATCACTTTCATGGTCATCCTTTTTTGTCTTGAAAATAGCTCACATTCACAGTCAAATAGCATTGTGATCCTGTCTTATGAGCTATAAGGAATCTGACAGCCTTTCTTCATTTCATCCTGTCTCTGTTCCATTCAGTTCAAACTGAAAGTACTTCTAGCTGATTAGGTTTGTCACACTGATAGCCTCCTTATCAAATTGTTGTTCATCCATATCCTGTTGTTATTTTCAGAGCAATATTTCTCATTTTTGCAATACAGAAATGCTGAAAATTTTTCAAATCTTTAAATTCTGATTTCTATTTGTTTAATTCCTTCTTTATTTCTCTCTTCTCACATTTAATATAAACAATCAGAAGAAAAAAAATGTTAACTTGCCATTCCTTCAAAATATTGCTTAGAAATCTCCTCAGCTAAACATCCAATTTTACTGCCTACAGATTCTACCTTAACAAATAGTAGAACACAGTTAGCCAAGCTCTTTGCCATTTTATAACAAGGGTGGCCTTTTCTCCATTGTCTAATAACATGTTCTTTACTTCCATCTGAGACCTTACCAGAATGGCCTTCATTATCCATTTCTATTGATACTAATATTCATTTATGATTATTAATGTATTCTCTAAGATGGAAGCTTTCTCTACATCTCTCCTCTTTTCTAAGTCCTTCCAAGAATCACCTTTAACAACCCCCTAATGGCAATCTTGGCTTTTTCTAACATGCACTTCAGAGCTCTTGCAGACTTTACCCATTACTCAGCTCCAAAGCCACTTCCATGGTTTTAGGTATTTGTCAAAGCAACACCCCACTCATCAGTACAAAGGCTGTATTCATCAGGGTTCTCCAGACATACAGAACCAAAGAAATGTATACACACAGAAAGAAAAGAAAGAACTTTATTGTAAGGAATTGGCTCATTCGTGATTAGGGAGACTAAGATGTCCAGACCCAGAGAAGCCAATGGTATAGTTATAGTCTGAATTCAGAGGCAGAAAGAAACTGATGCCTGAGCTTAAAAACGAGAAGGGGGGAATTCTTTGCAAGGTTTTTGGTCTATTCAAGCTGTCAATGGATTAATGAGGCCTATCCACATGGGGGAGGGCACTTTTCTTTACTTTACTAATTCAACTGCTAATATCATCTGGAAATGCCCTCATAGGCACACCTAAAAATAAATAATCATATATCTGGACACCCCATGGCCCAGCCAAGTAGACACATAAAATTAACCATATTATCCATCCAAACTGGCAGTATCAAGTTAAAATTTTCACCATGTATTGTCTTGGGGGAAATGTAATATTCAACCTAGCTCTCACCCTGTCTAGCTCCTCCTAGCTTCCAGAAATATGTGTCTAAAATATAAATTAATCTTACCACTTTCAGGATATGGCATCTGCTTACATTTTCTGTTTAATTTAATCTATCATCCTGTTTTACTCTTTCTTTTTGGTTAACTGAATTACTTCATTTCATCAATTGTACCTATATTCTCTTATCATTTTTGCATTTTCAGATTGTTACTTCAAAATGCAACCCCTTATTTATTCCTTAATCTAAGTAAATTCGTAATTGTTTTAATCTTTGTCTATATAGAGAAGGTGAAGTAGAAACATCAATAAAAATAGAGAACTTTAAGGGAGAAAAAGATTCATATTTATCAATCATTTTCTTTTCTTTTTTTAATTTCTTTTTTTTTATTTCATTTATTATTTTTAGAGAGAGGAGAAGAGAGAGAGGCAGAGAGGGAGAGAGGGAAAGAAAGGCATGGTTGCCTTTCACCTGCCTCCAGGTATGGACCTGCCTGGAGACCTGGCTTGCAACCTGGTTATGTGCCCTGGCTGGGAATCGAACCAGTGACCTTTGGGTTCACAGGCCGGCCCCTTATCCACTGTGCCACCAGCCAGGCTGTCAGTCATTTTATTATTATTTTCTGGTTCTTATACTCTGAGAGAGAAGTTCTGTGGACACATGTTTAAGGTGTGATGTGCCAAAAGGCAAAGGAATAGGGAGAAGTTTCCATTATCATGTATCCCACCTGAAGGGAGTGGATACTTGAAGTTTTTCCTTGGCATTTCTAACCCTTTGGGTGTAAATGTGGTATTTCTAACAATTTAAAGCAGAAGTTTCAGACTTCAACTCTGAAGTGATGGTCACTGAGAAAATGACAATCCAAAGAGACATGGAGTCAGGTAGTTTTCTTAGCACGCATTCCCTGAAGTGAGGAGACCCAGGAAGGGTGCTACACTGAAGATAATTACACTACTGGATGCTCAGAGTGCAGAGAAAATTCAGAAAGAGAGAAAAAAGGGAAGATATGCACTCCTCATACAAAGATGTTCACATGCCTGCTCCTCACCCCTAGGAACACTGAATAGAAGCAAATAGAAGATTCTATCACGTAAAAACTTCAAGAAAGCAGAGTAAGATATTCTGTTATGTTTGTCTTAAGAAATTATGAGTTATATCAGAAATACACAACATATATTTAAGTTAAATGGATTAATTTTTATTAAGAATACTACCAATTCAACCATCTTGTCTTCATAAATACAAAATTTGTAACTGGATCTTTTTTCTTTTTCCACCTAAATCCCTTACATAAATAAAGGTAAGGGATAATTGGCGTCACTACTTTTTTTTTACCATCTGACTTAGTTAACCTTTAATTCCTCTTTTATGCTAGTTCAAGAAGCATATATATTTTTTTTTGCAATGGACTGTAGAAAATACTTACTAATTATATAATTAATATAATACTAATATATAATTATATAAAATTACTACTCTTGTTTTAAGTTGAAAGCATATTGATTTCCAATTTTGTCAAAGAGCATTGAAATCACTAATGTTCTAATGTTTAAAATGAAATATATGAATTTGCAAACACTTGTAATTTGAATATATTCAGTCATTTTTTTTGCTATTTTTAATTAATTTATTGTTGTTGTATTATAATTGTTTCATTTTCCCCCCATTGCTCTCCCCTGTTCCCCCTCCCCTTCCCATCTCCCACAGTCAATCCTCCCCTTGCTGTCAATGTCCATGGGCCTTTCCCATTAGCTTCGGGACTAGACCCTCCCCTTTCTCTCTCCATTTTTCTCCCCACTTTCTCCCCTCTGGTCATTGATGTTCTGCTCCTTTTTTCCCCTGTCTCTGGTTTCATTCTAAATGTCTGTTTTTTTGTTCATTAGTCTCTTGTATTAAGTAAGATCATACGGTATTTGTCTTTCCTGCCTGGCTTACTCCACTAAGCATGATAATCTCCATGTTTATTTTATTCAGAAAATCAACATACCTTCTTTCAACTAACTTTAGGTTTACAGATTTTCACTATGTTATCAGAGAAACAGGCAGCAAGGTGAAATAAATGTGCAAGAGGTCTACTTAAGAAAATTCCTATGAAGAATATAGTGACTTGCTGGCATTTAGTTGTTTGAAACTCTGCTAAACAACTTTATACCTTCTCCTCTCTCCTTCCTAATGCATTTTCCACCAAGATCTGGAAGAAAACATTCTCAATAATTGACATTCAATTGTATTAGTGAATTATATTAGTTTTATTAAATCCCCAGGTTTTGTTTTTATTTTTAATGTTTAGTTACTTATAACAAGCAAATATCTTTCTATCTTCAATTCTTGAATAAGTTGGAAACTGAATACTTTTAATCAAAAAGAACAATCTTTCCCTGCCTAAGGAAAATGACATTTTCCATTTACTATTTGATGGGCTAATTGTAATATCATATTAAAATGTTTGCTTACAAAAATAAAACATTTATAAACAGAAAATTTGTGCAAAGCACAACTCACAAATTATATCAGTGATGAACACCTGTGAGGTTAACATAAATTATAATTTACTTTCTTTGTGTTCTTAAGTGATTAGTATGAAGTTGATAATTTAGACTGTTCAACTATGTATGTAATATTTTTTCTCAATTTTTATTGCATATTTGTCCTTTAGCAGTTGGTTTTTAATCTATTGCCTTCTGTTTATCAGTAAGTTTAAGTTACAACAAAAATTCACTAGAAATGAGATGTTAGCAACATCAAATCATATGTGTCACAGTGGATAGATACTGGCCTGGGAACCCAAAGGTTGCTGGTTCGATTCCCAGCCAGGAAAACATAACGAGGTTGCAAGCCAGGTCTCCAGCCAGGCCTGTGGCTGGAGGCAGGAGAAAGGTAACCATACATTGATGTCTCTCTCCCTCTCTGCCTCTCTCTCTTTCCCTCTCTCTAAAAATAATGAATAGAATTTTTCAAAAAAATAAATTTCAAAATAAAAATCATATGTGTCCAGAGTTCTCTTCAATTATAAAACATATAAAATCTATTATTTCAGTACTGCTGCATGATTATACAAGTTTTAAGATTAAATATCTTGCAGCTACTATTGAGTTCATTATAGAAAGCTTATAGTATTTCTTTCAGCATATAAAAGAAATATAATAATTGACCTATAGGAGATAGTTTGTGTCTACTTTAAATAAGTGAGATATTTAGTCTCAGACTTTTTTATAACCTATGTTCTCACTGATCCTCTATAGAAGCATAGTTCTCTAAATTGATCTGATATTTTAGCCAGTCTTTTAAAAAACCAATTACCTTTGCAAAATATCTCCCTTTATAATTTTCTTATCACATATTAAATATGAACTATCCTTTCAAGGACTACTCAAGTTGATGGCAAAATTTCAAAGACATGTATTTTTGTTTTTTTCATGAAAGGTTTAAGTACAGTATTCATTGGCTTTTGTATAAAATGCTGAGAAGAACAGAATTGAAACCTCTAAGAAATGCTGACTTTCACTTTTAGTGTTTATAGGGATTTTTAAAGAAAACAATGATTATATGTTTTAAGTGAATGGGTTTCATTTTTTCTTTGGGGGAAACTATCTCATAGATTCAAGAATTGAATGCCTAATAATAAAAATCTAATCTGATAAATACATTCTTCTCCAAGGAAATTAGAATATATTGATGGTATACAGAGAGAGACAAAAGTAGGTTTATAGTTTTTCATATAAAAATAATAAAATAATTAATACATAACAATACAATAATAAACTCGGTATGTTTCATGTGCTCACTACTGTAAACCTACTTTTGCCCTGACCTATATACTTATTTGTTTTTAACTATGTTTTATTGTTTATGCTATTACAGTTTTCCAAATTTTTCCCATTTTTCCCCCCTCCACCTAGCCATGCTCCACTTCCTCAAGCAATTTCCACATCATTGTCCATGTCTATGGCTCATACGTATATGTTCTTTGGCTACTCTATTCCCTATGCTGTACTTTACATCCCCATGACTACTTTGTAGCTACCACCTTATACCTCCTAGCCCCTTCACCTTTTTCACCCATCTCCCTAACTACTATCCCATCTGGCTACCATCAAAATGTTCTCTGTATCTATGATTCAGTTTCTGTTATGCTTATTTGTTTACTTCAGGATTTTTTTAGAATAAATTATTGATAGATATGAATATTGCTATTTTATTGTTCATATTTTTGTCTTCTTCTTGAAGAAGACTCTAACATTTCTTATAATACTGGATTGGTGGTGATGAACTCCTTTAGTTTCTTTTCTTGTCTGGGAAGCTCTTTATCTGTTCTTGGATTCTAAGTGGTAGCGTTGGTAGATAGAGGAGTCTTGGTTGTAGGTCCTTGCTTTTCATCAATTTGAATATTTCTTGCCAATCCCTTCTAGCCTGAAAAGTTTCCTTTGAGAAATCAGCTGACAGTCCTATGAAGTTCACCTTTAGGTAGCTAACTGCTTTCTCTTGCTGCTTTTAATTTGAAGTATAAGTAGTTCACTTTTAAATGAACATTCTCATATATTTGTTTGATGTTATAAATTAATGAATACTTTTATTAATTATATTTACAACCCAGAGGGTGCATATTGAAGTAAAAAATATACATAGGGTGGGGCCACCAGTCCCCCTATCTCTGGGTTCCAGTGCCAAGAAGATAAGCCTGTATAACTTCTGGCTGTAAAGACCAGCGGGGATTGAGGCTGTGGAAGACATAAAATTTTGGAATGCCAGGCAGTTTTTCTTGAAGTGCCCACACACCGACTTATTCAGTCTCACTTTTTCTGAGTTTCAGCACTGGGGCAGCAGATTAAATTGCATCAGAGACATATGGGAAGGAACTGAATTGCCCAGCACCAGGCAAGAGCTGGGTAGCAGGTTTCTCCAAGACAGAGTTCTGGCAGAGGCTGTTGTTCCTTTTCTGATCCCTTCCCTCACAGTCACAGAGCCAGCAGGTGAGTGCCATACTTGAGACTCCATCAACATGGCTCTCATTGTTTGCCCCACTGGAGTTCTCTAAGACCCTGCTTCCACCCAACTTTCAGGCCCACCCAAGCTGTCTTTAGTGGCTTTTCCATACAAATAGCTTGTCTTGGCCCATGCTTCAGATTTTTGTAAATTCTCTCAAATGAGCAGCGTCTGGCTTTAGCAAGCCCTGTACCTCTTGCTAAGTTGTTCCAGACCCAGCACTATCAGCAGCCAGCCTTGGTTCATAGCTTGGTCTCTCCTGGGCAACTCTAAGACCAGCACAAGTATCAGCCATCTGCAGATTACTTTGTAGCTTATACTATGTGATCCAGACAGAATACAAGTGGTGGCTGACCTTGGACATACCAATAGTAATTAACGCTCAATTACAAGAGGAGGGTATACACAGCCCACATGGTGGTTAAACCTCAAGTACGAAACTGGATTATAGGGAAGGCCATGCTACTGGACCCTACAGAATACCTACTACATTAGGCCACACTACCAAGACAGGGAGTCAGAGCAGCTCTACCTAATACATAGAAGCAAACATATGAAGGCTGCCAAAAGGAGGAGACAAAGAACCATGGCCTAAATTAAAAAACAGAACAAAATTCCAGAAAATGAACTAAACAAAATGAAGATAAGCAATCTACTAGATGAAGAGTTCAAAACACTGATTATAAAGAGGCTCAAGAAATTTATTGAGGACTTCAACAGCATAAAAAAAATCCCATCAGAAACAAAGGATACACTAATTAAAATAAAGAACAATTTACAGAGAATCAACAGTAGAGTACATGAAGCTGAGAATCAAATCAGTGATTTGGAATATAAAGGAGCAAAAAACAACCAATCAGAACAGCAAAAAGAAAAAAAGAATCCAAAAAATGAGGATAGTGTAAGGAGCCTCTGGGACAACTTCATGTGTACCAACATTTGTATCATGGAGGTGCTGGAAAGAGAAGGGAAAAGCAAGGAATTAAACACCCATTTGTAAAAATAATGATAGAAAATGTTCCTAACTTAGTGAGGGGAATAGACATACAAGTCCAGAAAGTGGAGAGTCCCAAACAAGATGAGCACAAAGAACCCCACACCAAGATACCTCATAATTAAAAACAATAACTTACTGTGTCATTAGAAAGCATCTAAGCAGTTGTTAAGTTTTTCTTTTTTGTATACTCAAAATCTTTTCAAAAGTAATATTAAAAATATATGATATTTGGGTGGTAATTTACATTTTCCGTCACTGATAGCAATAAAATAAAAGGAAGTAAGGGAAAAAATTATGATCAGGGTCATACAAAAATGATACGTTCACACATTCAGGTCCCTATGCTGTCTATGGAGTAAACTGTTCTGTTGGGCTTCATGAGACTGGCTTTCTTGTTGTGGAATTGTTTCTCTACATCACAGCCACAATTTAAAATTATGTTAGAACAAACTCCCTGGTTAAAGCAAAAATGAAAGAAAGAAAGAGAAGAAGGAAAGAAAAGAAACAATAAAAATAATCACAGGTATAGAATGTGAATAAACCTCTAATTGTTTTTTAGTGTACTCTTCCATTTCAAATAAATATGTTCCAAATCTATAGATGGCATGTGTATTTTCAAAAATTGTTCACATTCATTCACCTGGAAGAGGCACAAAACTGAATGTAAATACTTGATAGTTGCCATGTAACTTACTAAACAAGACATTACAGAACTCTCCTCTCCGCTTGTATCAACTCAGTTCACAAATTTCTAGAACTTCCACCATGAGTTAATAACTAACCTTGTAGAAAGCACTATGAAAATACTGTACCCTGGCTGGTGGCACAGTGGATAAGGCACCGGCCTGCAAACCCAAAGGTCGCTGGTTCAATTCCCCAGCCAAGGCACATAACCAGGTTGCAAGCCAGCTCTCCAGCCAGATCCGTAGCTGAAGGCAGGTGAAAGGCAACCATGCACTGATGTTTCTCTCCCTCTCTGCCTCTCTCCCTTCCACTCTCTCTGAAAATAATAAATAAAAATCTTTAAAAAAAAGTTGATCTTCCATGTACCTTAAAAAAAAATAAGAAAGAAAGAAAGAAAGAAAGAAAGAAAATACTGTCAATTTTGTCAAGTAAAATGAGTCCTCTTTGACAGATACAAATCAAAAGCATACTATTCATTAGAAAGACTGACCTGAGGAAAAAGAAATGCTTGGTGTCCTAAAAAGAATGTAAGTGAACAGAAAGAATCCAAGATGGAAGTGTAGACACACTGCATCTCCCTCCACAACCAACAATGATACATCTACCTCAAAATTAGAGACAACTAGAAATTCCAGAAAATCATGTTGCACAAAAGTCCAACAAATAAAAGATATAAAGAAGAAATATTCATCCAAACAGGTAGGAGGGGCAGAGATGAGACAGAGAAGATGTGGTATGGTGGTGCAGTTTGGCGGCACAGCAGAGGTGGTGGGACCAAGACTGTGATTGACCAGCAGAAAGCATAGTCACAATAGAGTTACCTGTTGAGTGCTTCTGGCACCAGATCAAATCTCAAAACCATAGTTCCAGTGGGGGGTGGGGTAGGGTGGTAAAGCCACATTGCTTCTGACTATGAAAGCCAGTGGGGGTTAGAGCAGAGGAAGAAATTGCTAGTCTCTCAGCAGAGTCCTTGTGTTTAGAGGTCTGCATGGTCCTGGAACATCCACAGACCCACCCACGCTGGGAACCATGGCCAGCAACTAGAGAGGTACCAGTCCCATATGAGAAACAGAAGTGCATGGAAAAGGGGTGAGTGCTGAGCAAGCAGCATTGTTCCCTCTCAGATGCCTCCCCTACATACAGTGCCACAGTGTGATGAAATGGGTCACCTGCACTGATGAATACTTAAGGATTGCCCCTTACAATGTAATGGGTGCAACAGCTCTAGTTAAGACAAAGAGGCAAACATAGGAGTCTGTCAAGGTGAGGAGACAGATATCTGTGGCTCAAAAAAGAGAATAGATCAAGGTCCCAGTAAGCAAACTAAGCAATAAAGGAATAACCAGACTGACAAACAAACAGATTGCCAGCCTGACAGGTGCACAGTTTAAAACACTGGTGATAAAGATGCTCACAGACTTGACAGATGTGCTTGAGTATGGGAAACACAGAAGGGAAGAAATGAAGGCTATGCTAAGTGACACAAAGGAAAATCCACACAAAACTAATGGTGAAGGAAAGGAAAATAGGGCTCAAATCAATGATCTGGAACATAAGAAAGAAATAAACAGTCAACAAGTACAGAATGAGGAAATAAAAATTGAAAAAAATGAAGAGAGCCTTAGAAACCTCTGGGATGACTTCAAGTGTGCCAACATCTGACTCATAGGGGTACCAGAAGGAGAACTGGAAGAGCAAGAAATTAAAAACTTGTGTGAAAAAATAGTGAAAGAAAACTTCCCAAATTTGATCAAAGAAATAGACATACAATTCCAGGAAGCACAGAGAGTCCCAAACAAGCTAGATCCAAGGAGGACCACACCAAGACACATCATGATTAAAATGCCAAAGATTAAAGAGAAAGAGAAACTCTTAAAAGCAACAAAAGAACAGAGTTACCTACAAAGGGTGTTTTATAAGACTATCAGCTGACTTCTCAAAAGAAACTTTGCAGGCAAGAGGGGCCTGGCAAGAAGTATTCAACATGATGAAAAGCAAGGACTTAAAAACCAAGATTACTCTATCCATCAAAGCTATCATTTAGAATGAAATGACAGATAAAGGCTTCCCAGACAATGTAAAGCAAGCCATTGTTATATGAAATATTAAATGGACTTAAGAAAAAGAGGATCAAAATTATGAACATTAAAAAGACAAACTAAAAAAAAAAAAAAAAAAAAAAGAAGACAAACTCACAACTATCAACAGCAGAACCTAAAAATAAAAACAAAAACAAAATAAACAACCAGAATCATAGGCATGGGGCTCATTGGGAAGGTTATCAGCTGGGAGGGGGAAGGTGGTGAAATGGGAAAATGGTGCAGATATTAGGAAACATAATTGGTAGGTGAAATACAGACAAGGAGAATCTACAAATAGTAGAGGAAAGAGTGAAACCTGAGAACTTATATGCACAACCCATGAACATGAACTAAGGGCGGGGGGTGAGACTGCAGGAGGGAATGAGGCTCTTGGATGGAGGGCAGCAAAGGGGAAATAATTTGGGACAACTATAACAGCATAATCAATAAAATATACTTTAAAGGGGAGGAAAAAAGAACATAAGTGAGCAATGAGACACTTTAGATGTCCTCAATGATCTCAGCATTAAACCTTTCTAGGTCCCCGATACTCCATTATTAAAAGGAAGAACCTAATAAATGAGGAAGTAGAAGACATGCCATCTAAGCCATTAAGCAGAAATCTTCAAATTGATAGATGTATGATAATTATTTCTGTTGTACTATATTAACAATACATATATATTTATATATGAGATCAGTCCAGAAAACGTCCAGTCATTGTTAATGAAACAAGAATGGTTGGTGTGACATCCATGTAATTTGGCAGTCAATGAGAGTGGACTAGAATGCTCATGTGGGAACAATGATATGATGACTTCACTGTACTAGTCAGTAGTGATGGTAGATACTGCTGAGTGAGCATGTGTAGTATGTGGCCATTGCATTCAAAATGAGTGAGCAAGTAGAGCAACAAATCTACATCGAATTTTGCATTAAGCTTGAACATTCCTCCATGGAAACTATTAGGATGAATCAGAAGGCTTCTGAGGATGACGCAATGAGTGCAGCATAAATAAAAGTATGGTACAAATGCTTCAAGGATGGTCAAAAATCTGTTGAAAATGATCTATGTTCTGGAAGGCCTGAAACAAGCAAAATATCTGAGAATGTTGAATGTGTATGTGTGATGTGGGGATTCCAAAAACTACTGTATCTGAGATTTTGACAGAGGATCTTTGCATAAGAAGTGTCATGGCAAAATTTATTCTGCAGCTCCTGCAACCATGGCAGAAGGAACATCATGCTGCAGTTGCCAATGACGTGCTTCAAACCACTACCAATGAATCAGATTTCCTCAAGTCATATAACCAGAGATAAAATACGGGTCTATGGCTATAATCTGGAAGTGAAGGCCCAGTCATCCCAATGTAAGTTGCCTGGTCATCCATACCCAAAGAATGTGTGGCAAAGTTGCAGCAAGATCAAAACCATGTTCACTGTGTTTTTTTACTGGGAAGGCATTGCACATCATGAGTACACCCCTCCATGTCAAACGACCAATATGGAGTACTACCTCAATATTCTTCATTGGTTGAGAGATGCAATAGGAAAACAACTGCAGCTGTGGGCAACTGGCAATTAGCAGTATCATTACAACAATGCGCCCACTCATGCATCATGTCACAGGTAGAGTTTTGCAGTGAAACATCAAATCACCCAGGTGACACAGCCATCCTACGGCCCAGATTTGGCACCCGGCAAATTCTGGCTTTTTCCAAAACTAAAATCACTTTTGAAAGGGAAGAGATTTAAGACCATCAATGAGATTCAGGAGAATAGAAGGAGGCAGCTTATAGCAATTCTAACAAAGGATTTTGCACTGTTTTTAACAGTGAAAGAAACACTCAAAGAACTCTGTGAGGTCCCAAGGTGACTATTTTGAAGGGGACTAAGGCATCATTGTCCTATGTATAATGATTTTTGTATCTTGTTCTTCAATAAATGTCTCTATTTTTCATACTGTGTGGCTGGATACTTTCAGAACATGCATGTCCGTGTATGCATATCTGTCTTCTTGAACTGGTCTCAACCTTTGTGTGTCAACTCCTTTCTCCCTTCCCCCACCAGATGTAGACTTCTTGAAGATAAGGATATAGAAGACATCTTACAATTTTCGGGACAGGGTTCTTAGGAAGTACTTATTGGACTGAGAGAGGGTACTAAAAAATCAGAAGTTTCAGTAGCCACTCCTTGTTTTTTCATAATTAATCTCTCATGAAGTAGGTAGGTTTTATTTCTAAGGGACACCTAATTTCCATGCTCTGGACACCCTTAGCTGACCTAGGGCTGGATAGGGAGGCACTGACACACACAAGGTCTATGTCTAGCGTTTCCCTCTATTTCATTAAGCTGACTGGTTGGCACAGAGTGTTCCATCACAAACAATGGGCAAAGAAATAGGCTTGTCATTAATCATTTAGAGTCTACGTACACAGGAAATAAACACATGTGTGGAGGGGAAAGTGTAGGCAAGCTGTTTTACAGAGTAAATGTAAGAAGGAACACAGAGGTGGTATTACCCAGCAAATAAAGTAGAGCCTCTGGAACCAGAACACATTGGCTTGAATACCAGGCTCTGCAACTAGTGGTGGGACATTGGGGAAACTGAATTTCTATCTCAGTTTTTGAAAATGTAAAATGATAATAGGACCTACCAAATGAGGTCCTTGTGGAAAGTTCAGTAAATCAATGTAAAACATATATTCAGTCACCCCTGTGACTTGAGTAAGTGTCAACAAACCAGGCCTCCTGGACTTGCAACTGTGCAGCAAACAGAGCTCTGAGCTCAGGGAGGCCTGTGTTTGGCTTAATGCTCGTTTTTGCTGCCTTGAAATTCTTAATAAGTTTTTAACAAAGGGTTTTGCATTTCATTTTACACTGCACCTTACAAATCATTTTACACTGCGCCTTACAAATCATTTTACACTGCGCCTTACAAATTACTAGCCCATCCTGACTGTTAGCTACAATGGTATGATTTTTTTCTTCAACTCTATTACAATTACTAGCCTGCAGCTGTCCCTACCATACTGTTAACCCTTAAAGGTAGAAACTAAGTCTTCTTGTTTCTGTTCCATCTCAAAATAATTCCTCCTTAGAGAGTGAACAGAGTACAGTACAGCACATTTCCCGAATTCCAAGAACCTCTATAGTAAAACTGATGACAATCTGAATTGAGAAATGGCTCAATTATGCTCATCTATCTATGGTCTATCCCCATTCTCAATTCTGAGCAGAAACAAGTCTTATCTTCTGTGGAGAGAGAGAAATAAACCAAGAGAAATGATAGGTAAACTACCTCAGGATATGGAGAAGGGAGGCAGAGAAGCAGAGGGAAGTTTCTCTTGCCCACTCTTTTCTTCAACCAGGAAACTGGAAGTTTTCTGGAACCACTACCACTGTGCTGAAGTGCCTACCTGTCAAAATAACAGGACTCAGAATCCTGTCCACAGGTATTTAGGCTAAGTCAGATATCCATCACCAGATGGCGCCAAATACAGCAAAGGTTGGACTTAACCTTTAGTCCAACCCAGAACTCCGGTCTTCCAGAATTCAAGATCACCTAGCTGGGCACTTTGCTACTCATTTCACAAACCTGTTTTTGGACACAGCTTGTAGTTAATAGGGATTTTGTAGCTGGAAAATAAAGTAAAATAAATACACAAGAATTGGTTAAATATAAGTTACAATTGATTGACTTTTCAGATGTGAGTTCTACGAGATAAACATATTTTTTAATTAAAGGTTACATACTATATTTATTTGCTTGAATATATGTGTTGCCAAATAATATAATGAAAGCCTAGTTAATTCTTACAAGAAAAGAAGCTATTTGATTGTGTGTAAACCAAATATTTTCAAATTACTAATATTGTTTTCACTGGTTTCTGAAGGGAAAAACCTAGGAGAATGTTAAAATAACTATCAAAAGCTATAAGGGCTAAGAAACAGAGAAATCTGTGTGGCCTTGGAAAGTAGGGGGCGAAATTCAAGGTCTAACTAACATTTTGCAATCCTCTGTGGAACAAGAGGTATTTTGTCATATTCACTGAAATAAACCAATTCAATGACACATTCGAAAGATAGAAATTTTACTATTTTGTGGAGATACTTGGAGGAAACATTCTTGTGACATGTTATATAGCAACAATGTAGCAAAACTTCCCATTAAATATTTCTATGTTTTATTCTTTTCCAAACTTCCAACTTAATTTCTTCTCTTCCTCCTCCCAGACACAATTCCCAAGAAACACCCATAGTTGGGTTGACCATCAGTTCAGCATCTCTCTGAGCTTGCTTACTCTATTCTACAAAATAATCGTTTACTAGTTGCCTAGGTGATGGACAGTGACTCATCTATTTGAGGCCCCTTCAAGTGTCCATTCCCTCTGCAAGTGGCTTATCAAAGTATTTGCATATCAAGTCTCTTAGCTGCAAAAACCTATTACTAAGAAGTTAGAATTTCCTCCCTATTAAAAAAAAAAATTAGAGGAGAATTCTTGACTATTTTAACCTGAGGATAAGTTTTATTTCAAACCACTTTTTTAGTGGAGATGCAGGGAAGAGTATTGAAGGGGAAAAGGAGGCTGATGACTATTTAATATACATATATATTTAATAAATATTAATAAAACATGCTATGTCAGGCATTACTGCTAAATGCTGTACAAGCATTAATTCATTTAAAATGTAGACTTACAAATCTCAGCTGCAATTCCCATCTCTGCTTCTTTCTATCATGCTGAGAGTCTAAATTGGGAAACTTTCCAGGGTCTGCTGGGAAAGTCAGTCCTAACCCCCTTCACACATATTCCAGGCTGCATATTCCATTCTGCTTCATAGATCAGCACTCCTCCATGGGTCTTTAGTCAACCATAATATTTTTTACTGTATTCCCTATGCTGTACATTACATCCCCATGACTTATTTATTTTATAACTGAAGTTTGTATCTCTTACTTCCCCTCACCTTTTTACCCTTTCCCTCCAGCCCCCTTCCCTCTGACAATCAAAGATGTGATACACACACACACACACACACACACGAATATCACGAATATCACTCAACCATAAAAAGGAATAAATAAGCTGTTAGTTTCTATAACTCTTGCTCCTAACTTCTTACTGGCCTCCTTCTGTCCCTCTGACACACAGGGCAGACCTTCGCCCCGGGACCTTGGCATTGACTATTGTCTCTGCCTGAGATACTCTTCCTTCTGGATACTCACTCACTCTCATTCCTTCTCTGGGTCTTTTTGCAGTGCCAGCTTCTTATTCAGGTTTGCTTTAAGGGCAAGCATTCTTGTTCACTGGGAGACTTTTGAATATGTATCAATAAATTTTAAAATACTGTATCTTTTTCTATTTTTCATTTTTTCAGTACATCTTCTTGGAATCTTGAGGGAGCAATAGCTGGTCACTTGAGCCAAACATTTTAAACCAATCAAGGAAAGTCATTTACATGGTAAATATTTCTTATTGTTTCTATTGTTGTTACTAGGGACACAAAAATTCTCAAAGAAACTCTTTCTTTAAAAATCAGGTTTCCAAGCTGCTTTTCCTTCTATCTTTATTTCTTCTAAATAAATTAGTCAATCACGCACATGGAAGAAAATATTTTCCATGTTTCCTACATAATCCAGAGCTGATTGGGGTTGCCTTCATCCCTGCTGCAAGTGTTTAATTTAATAATATCAAATGTGTGATTGTATACTACATTTACAATATTATGACAGTTTAAGATGTGAGATTTCAGTCTACTTAAAATTCCATATGTTGAAAAAGGCATAGGGCTTGTTTCTGCAATTTTTAGACTTGGAAGTTGATTTCTGAATCAATATGCTAGGGTCATTGAACAACACTATCCTTGTTGGAATCTGAAATGTGAAAGTCAACTAGTAGTAATGAGAATGGATGATAAAACATACAATTTACTCCATGATAGACCCACTGAGTGTGTGCAGTTAAACCTAATCATGCAAGCATTCAATACATTGCAGATGACAAAATGCCCAAATTAAAACTATTTCAATCAAAATGATAAGAGTTTTGTATATTCAAAAGTCAATTTCTCTGAAGAACCATTAAGTTTAATGGAAATAATACTTTGACATTAAAGAACAATATGCATAAACTTTTTGTGAATATGTCTATTAAATAAGCTATGCCCTGGAAGCCTTATGAAATGAAATGAGAAAAATAATTAAATAATATAATGGGTAATCCTATAAATTATGTGAAATAGTGCAAATGCCACTATATAATGAATACATTTAAGTCATTCATTCACCAAACCAATTATGAGAGAAAGCAATTAAGGGAATAGAATGAGAGAAAAGTATATTTTCAGATTAGATTTGAAAAGCAAAATAACAAGTTGACAAGATGGGCTTAGAGCCTTTCTGGTGTCAATATGAAATCCATCTGCAACTACAGATGGACATGTGAATGGCAGAATCCTTATATACTGAGAAAATTAAGGTAAGAATATTCATATCTGCCAGGTTAAAGAAAACATTTGCCACAATAGCTAACCTAAAGAGTTTAGTAAAACTCAACTTCATTTTAAACTCCTTACTTTTTATCCTTTTTCTCAGAAGATTTTCCTAATAGATTTGTCTTTCAATCTCCCTATTGTGTAGTATTTCTAACATCTCCATCTCTTACTTTCTAAGCTCTTCTCCTTTTGTCTTCTTACCCCTATTGTTTTGCTTTTTTTTTATTTTAAATCCTTTCTTCAAATTGTGAACTGATAACATCAAATGAAAATTTCTGAAAGTCCTTCTACATTTTAATATGGTCCTTAAATATTTATTTCTTAACAATTATATCAAATGACATCAATTTCCTATCAGGCAATTTATTTATTTTTAATGGGCTCTTTGCTACAATTACCCTAGATACCGGTGAAATAACTCTCTTTACATTATGGGTTTCCTTTGCACTGCCTGCCTGTTAATGGTCAGTAGTCAGAAAAACATTATACCTTAAGAATCATATTGTTTAATATCTCAAGGTTTTAGAGGAGTAAGCAATATCAATGTTATTAGTAAAAAACACATGAATTTTTCAGCTGATATGACTTCTTGCGATTACATTTTAGAGAGCTGTTCATTCTTCAAAGAGAGAACTTCAAAAGACAATCTATGTATAATGGAAATATGATTTGCTAAAGTTTAGGGTTATATAAGTCAATGAAAGTAATGGAAAATCAATATTTCAAGTTTCTAAATCCAGGGTATAAAAATCTCTATGTTGGTTTTAGATAATTTTTTCATTCTTTAAAAAAAAAAAAAAGGGGGGGTTGAATATTAGAAAAGTTAACCAGATAAATTTTCACAGTATAAATCTTAAAACTAGAAACCATATTATTAACTGTGAAACTATGTAATTAGTTTCTTTATGAGACTTCAATTTTTTTGCTAGATAAAATTAAAACTGCCACCAAAAATTGAGGCTATTAAGAACATGACAGGTCATTTATTGAGAAAAAGTTTATGTAGAAATAGCATCTGATAATATATTGGAAATATTAGCATAGAGATAGCTATGGAATATATGAAGTATTATCAGAATTCTAATAAAAAAAATTTGTAATGTATGTCAAATACGGTTCTAGTTTAAGACTAGTTAGGTTCTTAGCCCTAATTCAAGCATGAGCTACATGAAAAACATTTAACATGAAGAGTTGATGAGGAATTCAAAATTCTGTTATTTTTGAATCACAAAAATAAAAGGTAACTAGATATAACATCGACAGCAAGAAAGATTGAAGAAATATTATCTTTCCACACAGAATAAAATAAATGTTTTTAAAAACACTAGGAGCTTTTTATACTTTTTTGACTGAACTTGTGTTTTCTATCAGTAAAAGGGTTGTGAGTTGTCAGTCTGGCCCATTGTGTCTGTTTGTCCTGGTAAGCCAGAACCCAAGAATTTTTCAGCCTTTTAAATTAGCCCAACACAATGCAAAAATACGGAAAGAATAACATAACAGAATATGCATTCAAAGTGATAAATCCTGCTGTTTTTCTTCAAAATCTCCAGCTTCAGTTACCTCCACAGGTATTTCCGAAAGAAACTTGACAGTAGCGGTTACTATAATCACTGCCTCCTACTTAGGTGGACAACTGTTAACTAGTTGAGCAAAAAGCTTTAGAGGTCTGTGTTGATTCACAAGCTGGAGGGCACAGAGAGACTGAGGAAAGAGGCAGACCACTCCAGCTTGGTGACAGGCCTCAGCAAGGCATGTCCTGGGCAGCCCAAAGAGACAATTTTCCACATCCGCCCACCAGAATCTTAAAAGTTTATATAAAGGCTTTCACGAGGCACAGTCAGTATACCACCCAGATGGTCTCAGCAACATATTACTGTTTCAAGGCTACATCCTTGGAACAGTGGCTGGGTCAGGGATGATAAGCAGAACACACGTTCCAAGGACAGGAGTGTGTGAAGAGCCTGCAATTGCCAGGGCCCCGCTCAAGGTCAACGAGCACTCATGTCCTCTCAAGGACCTTGTCCAACAGTCTGTGATAAGTCTCATTTCAGGGATGCAAACACAATGTTAACAATGAGATAATATTTGCAGAAGTACTGAAAAAGTTAAGTCTGTTCAAGATTCTTGAGTGACTAAATCAAGAAGTTTGCTCAGAAGGTACTAACATAGAATTTTTAAAGTTTAATAACATGATATGAATTTTCCATTGTAAATTTGTCACAGTGAAGCAGGTAATGTGGCTTGTCTTATAAGTTCTCCTATAAATGGCTTGGATTAAACTATTGACTCCTGACATTATAGTTTCAATTGCTCAACACCCTAAGTAAAAGTACATTTAAATTAAACGCTTGAAGCTAAAATGCATCTAAATTCATATTTTAGCAGTTTCAAGTTATGCTTTATTGATCTCCATCTCTTTAGAATTAGTATGTGATTGTAAAATGAATTTTAAAACTGTAAAATAATTAAAGGCACCTATGACAGACTGTTGCCCCCCAAATCTGTTCTCCCCTTTTTCCATGGTAAGCACATTTCAACTAGGCATAGACAAATAAAGGTTACATCTCCAGCCTCCCTCAGACATATGACTGGCCAAGTTCTCGGCAACAGACTCTGCAAGGAAGAGAAGTGTGCAATTCCCACATCACTGGCCTTTAAAGGAAGATTGCTCCCCATTCCCTTCCTCTCTTTCCTCATTCTCACAGCTGAGAATGGATATCTGCAACAATTTTGAGGTCCCCATTTGGGGACTGGAAGAGCAGCCCCATCAACCTGAGGCCTTGGCCAAGCTCAGGGCACAGAGCACACCTACCCATCACCTTGGACTGCTAACTGAGAGAGGACCAGAGAGGACCAAAGTGCTACCTGGTTTGATGCCTCCATTTGAGGACCTCTTTGT
Source organism: Noctilio leporinus (assembly GCA_004026585.1). NCBI lineage: Eukaryota > Metazoa > Chordata > Mammalia > Chiroptera > Noctilionidae > Noctilio > Noctilio leporinus. The sequence continues at coordinate 64,768 of PVIW01003777.1, forward strand.
TATCACATACCCTATGTAATCTAGGTCACCGATTTATATATATTTTTAAATTATTGTTAACATTTACCTTAGGAGTGCCAGAAAATACATACTATTCTCTACCCATTGTTGCGAATCATTTGTGAAGCCACACATTCATATTAGATTATTCACCATTATTGTACTGATTTCCTAACGAGGGTGTTTCCAAATTTCAAAATTATGAGACTCATTTCAAGGAGCAAAATAAATTGATTATGTTTAAAAGCAAAAGAGTATTCCTGAATCTGTTGGGGGGGGGGGTGAGGTTTCATTTTCTCATTTCTAATCTTTAGTTAGATCATAGAGTAGCATGAAAAACAGATGAATAATCTCACATGAATTATGCATAAGGAAAAAAGAAGAAAGAAAAGGTGAGAAGCAATTGCTCTTTCAGTTGAAGCGTTAGTAGGTATTGCTGAGCTGATGAAGCACTTTAGTGTAAAGCCCTTGAGCTTCACTTGATACCCTACATCAAATGCATCATCTCAAAAGGAGGAAAAACTAGACATCTGGTATCAAAGGTAAGGAGCTCGTGTGGCTCCCCAGGGAACCTGACTGTGCCCTCTGAGTGACACCCAACTCCCCCACCACCAGGCGTCTTACTTGTGACTGTTGGAAGACCTTAAACTAATTTTAACAAGCTAAATTTGAAATATAAACTATTATTTCTCTAAAAGGGAAAAGGCACAAATATGTGTACTTTTTAAAGAAACTACCATAGCTATCCAGTTAAATATGGTAAGAAGTGGAGAATATTTTTCACATTTTTACATGGTATTCTCTGGAATTTCTTCCTATAGCCACAATTTGTAAAATTTCAGAACATTCGTAAACAGCTGCACCCAACAACCTCAACAATTACATACTGAGACTGGAATCAGTTCAAACAAATAGTTTTGGCCATTTTCATGACTTTGGGAATATTACAAATTGTTTCTAATCTGCAGTATGATAAATGAAGGTTACTTTGGTGTTGAAATGTATAAAGCAGTTCATATAAATCTTGGCATATAGCATATACTCTGCACATATAGCTGTTATTTTAGTTACACAAATGAGAGAGCATGATGCATACAGTGTATTATGGCTTGTATCCCAAACCTTGTTCTTTTTCCTCCATGCAGATATTTCCAAATCAGCATCTACAAATTTGCCTCCTCATCCTTTTGTGTGGAATCAATGGTAATCTAATTAGATGAATTATAAATATTAATTTGATTAGTAATAGCATTCATGTAGTTTCCGTTATTTTAATACTATAGATAATACATGTATGCATATTGCATGGTTGCAAATATATCAATAGGGATAAATTCCTAACAGTGCAGTTGCTGGGTCAAAACTAATGCTTTTTCTATTGCACTGGTATTGCAAAATTGCACTTCAAAAAAATAGCAGTTGGGGGAGTGGGTGGGTGGGGAAGAGGACAGACGAGAGCAAAAAGGGGATGGAGCCCTGGCTGGTAGCACAGTGGTTAAGGCACCGGCCTGCAAACACAAAGGTCGCAGGTTCGATTCCCAGCCAGGGCAACATAACTAGGTTGCAAGCCAGGTCTCCAGTCAGGTCTGTGGCTTGGAGGCAGGTGAAAAGCAACCATACATTGATGTCTGTCTCCCTCTCTGCCTCTTTCTAAAAATAATAAAATATTAAAAAAAAAAAAAAAGGGGGGGATGGATGTAATACAACAACAATAAAAATTAAATTTATAAAAACAACAGAATATATACTAAACAGAAGTATAGCACCATCTTTTTCCTCATATCATCGTCAAATTTGAATATTGTCAAGTTTACTTTTTTAAAAAAACATGATAAGTGGGTTTTGTTGTTTTGATTTGAATAGATTTAATTACAAGTCCGCTTTACTTAGCCTCTTTCTCTGTATGAAATGACTATGGTGCCTTCCTTGAAAAATAAGAGCTGTTTACATATTTAAGAAATGGAACTTTGCATTTGTCTTTAGCCTCTGTTGCTCTTTTTCTTGTAACTTTTTAAAATTTTTTGTAAGCACATTTGAGTCATTTTCTAATGTGTGAATTTCATGTCTTTCTTCATTTTTGTTTTTATCATTTCAATATTTTTTTAATTATTCTTATTATTTTCTAATATGCAGTTTGATATTTATTATTTTGGGGAGGGTCCATAAATTAAGGGTCTGGGTTATACCTTTGTATCTAGAAACTTCAGAAATATCATTTCCATACATGTACATAATTGATACATATATATCTAAATGTACAAGCAGATGTGAATATATATACATATATATGATTGTAGTTTTAATAAAAAGATTATAGTAACCAGACCAATGTTATTATTTCCTGAGATAATATCTTCTGAGCCTCATTTGGATATCTTAATATGTTTTCCAGCTAAGATTTGCTGCATATAAATGAGATGCTATTAAACAAATGAAAATTTAATTTCTTGCATTTGCTCCCCTCAAAAATTAGTCCTGACCACCAGCCTTAATGATCTAAAATACTACACATGAAGTTGGCCAAATTAAATTTGTAAGCAATCCTTTATTTTTCATTCTTAAGTAAATGATAATCAGTGCAAACATTGGCAATATAACTTAGTTCATGATAGGGGACAGATGCTCAGGCCGACAGAAATTAAAATCAAATATTTCAAACAACTAAAATTTTATGGCCACCCTTATTATTTATATTTCATCCAAGTAACAATAAAACTGTTATGTTTTAGAAATCTATGGAAGGATGTAAATACTTTATTCATATAAATGATAGTAATATTCATCAATGCAGTACAAATACAATGTAAAATATTATTAATAGAAAAAAGGCATAGGCCAAGTTCTTATATCTTTGTACTGTAAAATATTGCAGTGTTTTAAAAATATACATGTGTATGTATATAAAATATATAGCAGAGTGGCTTATTTTTAATCAATCTGGGAATCCATGTAGAGAGCTACCAGTCATGGAAGCTTCCAAAATAACATAAAATTGAATATGATAGCTAAACACTTTCTCTGTAGAATTCATCTGAGCTTAAAAACTTTAAAAACAACCATATTTGTGTCATGTTCATGCTGTTTCCAAAAGATTTTCTGTTCAATAACATAAAATGACCAGACTACTACACTCTTGTTTATTTTCCATATTCTTTCCCTGTTTTTTCTCCTTCTTTCCCTGGTGAACAGACATTCATATTTTCAGGTGCACATAACAACCTGAGCCCCAGCTAGTGGGTAAGTTACAAAAACCCAAAGGCTTCAAGTTTTGGTTGTGAATTTTTCACTGTATTTGTGTCTCAAGCAGATGCTGGCCTAGCAGCTATCTACAGCCATTGAAAACACAAAGAGAGTTATTGCAGCCAATGGCTACAGGGAAAAACACTCATGATGGGCCAGCTGTTGCGCTTTGAATGCTGCTGAAGTACAAGTACTGGAAGGACAATATGAGAATCCCGAAACATTCAATCACAGTGTAAATGCTTGTGATGGGAAGATTTTCCCTTTGAATGTTTGGGGAAGGGCTTATGAAGTAAGTGAACAAAGTCAGAGGGATTACCTTGAAAATGACAGGAAATGATACATCTATTGCCTTGTAGAATGATTGAGATATGCCAAATGGGCAAGACCTTCCAACTGTACTCTGAAAGTATTGCATTTGTGAAATGCTGGCCAAAAGATTCAATGGGTTAATGTTAACTACTATGTATTATGCCTGATTCATTTGACTAGGATATTTCATATTGTTTCAATTAATGGTATTTTTCCTATTGATTAACATTTTCTGATAATGAAATTGCTGGAAAGAGGAAGCAGTTCATTGTCCAGCTTTCCTTTTTAACTGTAAGGAATAGCATAATGCCTCCAAAATTTGTCACTTTTCTCAAATTAAAAGCTCAAAATATGTGGAAAGCATTCACATTTTGACAAAGTTGTAGCTTTGGCAATGTCTACAATAGCAATAAAATTCAACTCAATTCAAAATTTAGCAACTATTTCATTAAATTATCAGGATTATTGTAATGGGTAGGTCAGAGCAGAGGTCCCTGGAAAACAGGGGAGACCCCAGGTCCAGGGAAACTTCTAAGCCCAATATTGCAAAAGGGCACAGAAGTGGGAAGGGTACTGAGTTGGCAGATTAAAAATATAGTGCAGGGGGATGTTAAGAAGAACAAAGGAAATAGAGAAGCCAAAGAATTTATATGCATGACTCATGGACAAGAACTAAGAGGGGAATTGCTGGAGGAAATGGGGTACTGGGTGAAGAGGGGCAAAGGGGGGGTTGGGGAATTGGGACAACTATAATAGCAAAATAAATAAAATATATTAACATATATATATACATATATGGTGCCTTTTCCAATTCAGGGAACAGCCAATGGGAGAAAAGACACAGTGCTTAAGGCACATTGCATAACAAAGGCAGAATAAAACAGCCCTGCCCATGCCTTTTTGCCTTCCTGCCTTCCGAAAGGAGGGGCTGCCTAGAAGACTGCTGCCCTGGGGCAAACTGTAAACAAAGACAAGGTGACACTTCTAGCCTGTGCTGGAAGAGCTACTCAGGACTTAGCTAGGTGAGAAGCTCATAAAGCACCTGCGTGAGCTGTGGTGGCTGGATGCTCCAACCCTAGACAAACAGATGCATGGGTGCATGACCAGGAAACTTCTGCCCTGACTAAAGATGGCAGCCAAAAGAATGTCAAAGACACTGGGGAGCTGACAGAAATGGTGGATACTGACACTATCATTAAAACTGGACACTCCCACTGGCTTTGTGCATAGGTTGGATTTTGGTAGGGCCTTTAAAAGCAAAGGTGTGGAAAGCTCTCTTTCTCTCTCTTTCACCCATGCTCTCTTGGTACAAGCACCTGGTACAGAGAAGTTACTCTCTTGGTATGGGGCTCTGGAGCTTGGTGCAAGCACTCTCTCTGGGCTTTTGGCATTTGGATGTTCTGGGCCACTGGCCCTGCTCCCTGTATGGAAAAGAGCACTCATGGAGGCAGGTGGATTTTGGGCCTACCAAGGACTTAGACCCCACACGTATGGAAGCTCACTCCTGGAAGCAGGATCCCACACTGGACCATGTGCCTCTCTGGGCTCCAGCCTCTAGGATACTCTGATCCAGAGTAGCATGGCATGCCAGTTCCTGGACAGCTACATGGAGACTAGAAGGAGCACAACCCAAGATCTTGAAAGAAAGAGCTGCTGCAAAAGGATGATGGCTCTGAAACCCAGAAGTACCCATGCCAGAGAGGATGGAGATCTATTTGCATGACAGACTTAAGGACAAATAAGGAAATGGGGTACTTCTGGGCAGGGTTTTGACTTGTAGCCATGGGAGAGGAGGGTCAGAGCAGGAGTGCTCTGAGACCCCCAAGGTTGGAACCCTGTTAATAAAAACCTGTTTCCTTCAACACAAATCATTGGGTCATATATAAGGATGACAAGTGGCCAGAGCCCAGTTTGCATGGTTACATTATTTTTGTCAACTTGTACAAATAGTTTTGAATATTACAAATATCAACTAATAATTTTAATGTTATAAAAATTGTAATATTTTTTTGTTTTTAATCCATATAAATAAATCATTCATTTAATATTATCTTTCTTAAAAATATGTTGAAACTAAGTAACCCATCAATTCAATATAAGTATTAACTTGGTTAAATAACTGGTCATTAAAAGAACACCTGGTTTGACTGAATGACCAGAATGTGGCTGCACTAACAGATAGCATTTATTAAAGCAGTAAAATTAATTGAGAATTACAGGACAAGGTCTAAAGTCATGGATAATTTGCAGGAACACAGTCTGGAAATTCAGTCACTTTTAAAAATTATTTTCTTAACAGAGTTCTTGGGGGTTTTACTGGTATTATAATACAATTATTTTCTTGTGCAATGAATTTTCTATAACATAATCTTTAATTCCACTTTCCCAGTGTGGCATGCTGGTCAACTAGCTGCACCATTTATCATCAGTCATCTAATCTCACTGATCCAAAATTTTCTCATTTACTACTTGAAAGTTAAAGAGATTGAGCTTAATTCTCTAAAATGGCTTTTAAGTCTAAAATTACCAATATTTATGAAATTTTGGTCTATGTTCTATATTTATAAAAAATTTGGTTTTGTCTTCTATTTATATCATGATTGGTTTTTAAGATCATGCAGATTCTTTAAAGTAAGTTGAAAAATAAATTGTTTACCTTTTTTCTATAATTTATATAATAAATTATATAATAAATTATATAAGTGATTTTATATAATAAATTATATTAATAAATTAATTTGTATAATTTAAAATGCTGTATTATGTTCCTAACAATATAGAATTGCATGACACAATTTCCACCAAAGCTTTATTTTTTTACTCTTTGAAACATCAAAGTCAAAATAACACTGACCCAGGACCCTCTACAAGCCTAAAATAGGCAATAAGTAAATAATAAATTTATTTTACTTGGGAAATGTCCCTTCAGAATACAATTAGAAAGACTTGCCATGATTTTGTGTGCCCAGGGGGAATTAAAAATAAGAATGTAATTGTGCTTTAAAGAAAACAATCCAAAAATAGGAAGTACAAGTAGAATCTTCAAAATAGATCCTAAACTAAAACTATGTCCTCAGTATTATAAGATTCAGCTGAATCTCTAACATTACAAAAAAAATAAGCTTTGTCATGCTGTAATGAACTATTTTGCATATAACCCAAATATTTTGCATGTCTACTATTTAGCTAACAAGTCAGCTTTTGTATCAAATTGGACATTTAACACATAACTTTTCCATAAATTCATAGTTACAGTAGCCCTAAAATTAATAGTAAACAAAAATTCAACTTGCAGAATTTATTTCTGTCTGATAAACAATATTAAAGCACTTAGAAAATAAAAGCAGATGTTTTCCTTATTTAGTAGAAAATGTCAAAGTAAATTTTTAAAATAAAATCACTTATAAACATTCTTATCCATTCATTGGAATGAAATTTTATGATGTGAAGAAATTTTTTATTATAAATGATTTTTTTATTATATTTTATTGATTATGCTATTATAGTTGTTTCAGTTTTCCCCCTTTTGTCTCCCTCCACCTAATATCCTCCACTCCTTCAGGCAATCCCCACACCATTGTTCATGCCCATGGGTCATGTGTACAAGTATTTTGGCTGCTCCATTTCCTATAATGTGCTTTACATCCCCATAGCTGTTCTGTAACTACTTATTTGTACTTCTTAATTCCCTCACCACTTCATCCTTTCCTCCACACCCTCCTCATTTTGGCAATCATCAAAGCACTCTCCATACCCATGATTCTGTCTCTGTTCTTCATGTTTGTTTAGATTGTATTTTAGATTCAATATTTGATATATATGTATTTGTTGCCACTTCATTGTTCATAGTTTTAATATTCTTCTTCTTAAAAGGGCCCCTTTAAGATTTCACTTAATAATGGCTTGGTGATGATGAACTCCTTCAGTTTTTTCTTGTCTAGGAAGTTATTTATCTGCCCTTTGAGTATAATTGGTATCTTTGCTGGGTAGAGCAATCTTGGCTATAGGTACTTGTTTTTCACAACTTTAAATATTTCTTGCCAATCCCTCCTAACCTTTGAAGTTTCTTTTGAGAAATTAGTTGATGGTCTTATGAGGACTTCCCTGAAGATAACTAACTACTTCTCTCTTGCTGCTTCTAAGATTCCCACTTTTATCTTTAATGTTTGTTTAGCATTTTGATCATAATTTGTCTAGACATGGGCCTCTTTGCATCCATCTTGTTTGAGACCATATGCTTCCTGGACTTGCTTGTCTATTTCCTTCATCAAACTAGGGAATTTTTCTTTCATTATTTTTTCAAATAGAATTTCTTGCTCTTTCTCTTCTCCTTTTGGCACCTCTATGATGGAAATATTGCAATGCTTGAAGTTGTACTAGAGGCTCCTTACATTATCTTCATTGTTGGGATTATTTTTCTTCTTCTTATTTCAAATGGTTGTTTTTTTGCTTCTTTATGTTCCAAATCATTAATTTGATTCTCAGCTCCATCTACTCTACTGTTGTTTCCTTATAAACTATTCTTTACATTAATTAGTGAATCCTTCATCTCTGACTGGATTTTTTTTTATGCTGCTGAGATCCTAACTAAATTCTGTGAGCATCCTTACAACCAGTGTTTTAAACTCTGCATCTGATAAATTGTTTATCTCCCTTTCATTTGTTTTTTTTCTGGAGTTTTGATCTGCTCATTCATTTAGGCCTTGGTTCTTGTCTCATTTTGGCATCCTCCTTGTTTTTGTTTCTGTGTATTAGGTAGAGCTGCAATGACTCCCTATGTTGGTAGTGTTTTGGTAATATTACATTAGGCCATTAATGTAATAGGTGTCCTGTAGGGTCCAGAGGCACACCCTCCACTATCACCAAACCTGGGTATTAGAGGTGTTCCCTCTGTGTGGGCTGAGTACAGCCTCCTCTTAGAGTTGAGCCTTGATTGCTTTTGGTAGGTCAATAGGGGAAATTTACCCAGGCCAATCAGCTACGAGGACTGACTATGGCCAGTGGCCACCAACCTCCACCCTCTGTGAAGGATCAGCTGTGCAGGGGCAGAGTGGTGTTACCCCAACATGGTATGTAGCTCTCAGGCTCTGGGGTTTCTAGGGTGATGCAGGCCATCAGCCCCGACCTGTGTTTTGCCTGGGGCCATCCTGCCTACTTGTTCTGGGCTTAGGAATTCCCAGGTTAAGCTAAGCTGTGAATCCAGACTGGCTTCCACTAGTGCCATGCCTGGGTCCACTTAGCAAGAGGTACAGGGGCTAGGGACTTACTGAGGCCACCTGTTGCTTGCTTGATAGAATTTAGAAAGTTGAGAAGCATGAGCCAAGACCAGCCATTCATATGAAAAAGTCTCTGTTAACAGCTTAGGTAGGTCCATAATTTGGGTGGACATAGTCTCAGGGGATCTCCAGTGTGGACAAACAGTATTAGCCAGGTAATGGAGTCTCAGATATGGCATCCAACTTCCAGCTCTGAGGCTTTGTGGGAAAAGATACAGAAAAGGGACAATGGCCTCTGTTCACCTTTCTGTCTGGGAGAAAGCTGTCTCCCAGGTCCCACCTTGATACCAGACACTTCAGTTCCTCCCTGAATGCCATAGGAACCTTTCAAACTGCTACCACAGTGCTGGAACTCAGAGGGAACTCATCGTAGTAAGTCCCTGTATTGGTTTTTTAAGAGAAACTGTTTGTGATTCCAGAAGTTTCTTCCACTGTCTCACTCCCACTGGTTTTCCAGTGAGAAGTTATGCAGACTTGTATTCCCGGCACTGGTACCCTGGTCTGGGGACCTGGTATGGGACTGGGACTCCTTGCTCCCAAATTGTCCTTCCCTAATTTTTATCCACCATACATGGATGTGGGACTAGCCAATTTCATATCTCCACCTCTCCTACCTGTCTCAATGGATGTGGCTTCTCTAATTTTGTAGTTGTCACACTTCCATTGAATGAAATTTCTGACAGTTTTGAGTGATGGTTGCTCTATAATTTAGTTGTAATTTTGTTGTGATCATACAAGGAGGTAAGCTGTGTTTACCTATCGATCATTATGTTCTTGACAGTGACTCTGTGTCTGGTTGTATGGTTGGTAACAGCTACACTGTGAATATAGATCACAGTTCATTTTGGCTTTCCCTCTTGGTCTCTCATTTGGAGAGTTGCTTCAATTTTAAGATTTCTGCATCCCAATTATTATGTATTTTTGTATGACTATGAAGTGATAATACCACTGGTATCTTTCCTCCAAATCCTCTAAGACAAATTTTGGTGACTGAGGAAGCTCATTACAGAATAATTTATAACTGCTAGAATGGATTGAGCACTTATCATATGCCAGATATATACTAACCATTTAGCAAATATTATCTCAATTAAATCCCTCATTGTCCCTATGAGATAGATACTCAATATTCCATTTTACAGGTAAGGAAAGGGAGACTTAGGGTGGTTACTTAGTTTGCTGTTTCTCTCCCTCTCCTCCCTCCCTTCCCCATCTCTAAAATTAAATAAATAAATAAATAAATCTTTTTTTTTTTTTTTTTAATGAGTCAGAGCCCAGATGTGATGCTGCAGTGAGTTTTATTAAATTCCTACAGATCACTCTTAATATCTATGATTTATGACTTGTAGCTGGTCTTTAAAGTTAACATTTGTTTGTCCAGTTTGTTATCCTATAAACTATACTTCACTTTAGATTTGTTTCTAGCTAAATGGGTTGGTTAGTAAATTAATGTTACTATTTATAATTCTTCTTCTGTTCATTGTCCTTTTCTTGACATCTCAACTACTACTTACTTTATAAATGGAAGTCTTTTGAAACTCAACCTCCTTATCTATCCAGGGAGAGAGCAGAAAGAACAAAGCCTGCACAAGGTGCAGACATGTAATGTATTCTAAGCTAGAAGTGAGATATAAGATGAGAACAGAAGTATAATTGCATGGAAAAAACAGGGTGTTCTCACCTGTAAATGGACATTATTGAGTGTGATCTTACTGCAAGGCAGCTCTGCAGTGACAAACATATGCTCTTTAATCCAGACTGCATGTGTTTGAATCCCAATTCTAGCACTTCGTATCTCCATTTGCTCATTCTTAAAATGACCTAGTACAAATCCCACTGAGCTGTTTGGAAGATTAAATGTTAACATGTAAATTCCTAGAAGAGTACTCAGAACCCAGAAAGCACTATATAGCATTATTATTTAAAGAGGATTTCTAAAACATCTGCCACAGGTACTCAAATAATTTCAAGAATATATTTAAAAATAAAAATCACTTCTCAAAAAAATGCCAAGTGGAGGGTGACACCAGTACTGCAGGAAGACCCAAAGTCCTGAGAGCCTGGAAGAAAGGCCCAGGCAGCTTCAGTGGAGGGTTTGGCAGCAGCACCATGCTGGGGTCAGCCGGGGTCAGCCAGCGGAGGCCATGGAGTTGGCAGGGGCATGGCTGAGGGGAAGGAGTGGATCCCTGTCAGCAAGCAGGGCCACCTGGTCAAGGACATAAACATCAAGTTCCTGGAGGAGATCTAACTTTTTTCCCTGCTTATCAAGGAATCTGAGGTCACTGACATTTTCTTGGGAACATCCCTCAAGGTCAAGGTTTTGAAGATTATGCTGGCACAAAAGCGAACCCACTCTGACCAGAAAACCCAGTTGAAAGAATCTGTCTCCTTTGGGACTACAACAGACATGTCAGTCTGGGTGAAGTGCCCCAAGGAGTTGGTCACTGCCATCTCTAAGAGAAATGAGCTTAAATTATCTGTAAGCATTGGAGGATTAAATAAAGACACTGAAAATAAATGAATTGCAAGGATTATCTATTAATCATTCCAATTCTCCTAATGCTTTCTTGCAATTAGGTTTTAAAAGTTACTCATGGTTTTTGTTTTTTTTTGTAACTCACTAATTAACTGGCCTTCTTTGTTGTAGCTGGTTTCAGCCAAACAAAAGGGGAAAAAGGGAAATTCTTTATTCTGCCCAGAGAAGTGTTTAGGGTCAAGTCTTTTTCCTAAATAGCTTACAGAGGGAGTGGGCAGTGGTGGGGAAGTAATATGAAAATAATTTCAAAAGGGTAAAAATATTCTCTTACAAGTGTTGGGGGAAATGTGAATGATTTTCAAATGGACAAAAAGATTATTGCATATCCTTTCTGTGGAATGTTGGAGGTGATAGGATTCTGTAAGAATCTATGTCTTTCATTGTCTTTGACTAGAATATTCTACGGCTCTATAGAGATGAACATTAACCTCTAGAAAATTAATGGTGATGCAAATGTTCCTTATCCATGGTAGTGTAAATGGTTTCTATACAGGATAATGCAAATGGATTTATCCAGTAGATACATAAACCTTCATAAATCCAATTCTCATTTAAAGCTGTTGTGACATCTTACTGGTTCACTCATTAATTGATAACAACTAAGATAACTCACATGTGTCTTATTTTACATTTAAGTGAGACACATAATTTTATAATTTTGAAAATTACTCTTTAATGAAGAGTACAAAATTAGGGCAGAGGGTCAAATCATCAAATCTGATGCAGTGAGAGATGTCAAGAAAGAATTGACAGAGCAACTTAATATGAAGGATATTAAAACATACAAGGGAAAATTTCCCAGCAAAGAAGAAGAGAGGACATCTAGGCAGGGAAATAGCAAGCATAATCAATATGAAATAACATTAATTCATTCAACACAAAGCAAAGTGTAAAAAAAGTTAAGCTATAGTTCTTATTGTCAGGAATTTTATACATAAGTAGAAGACAATTGAAACAAGACAAATATGATTCAGCATCATTTAAAAAAGTTGAAAACAAGGGTACTATGACAATACAGAGAGGAAGGGCATCAGGTTTAGGAAAAGAAGCTAGGAAGATTTTTGGAGGAGTTACTATTTGCAATAAATCATGAAAAATGAATAGAAATTATCTAGGTGAAGAAGGAACAGTGGACATCAGAGGCCGAGAAAAAAGCATGTAGGATGTGAAACCTTGACTTTCCTGCAGACCAAAAATACTTTGAATCAGTAGATCCCAAATGCTAGTCTTTGATAAAGTTTTCAACAACTGGAAGAAAACATAAATACCCTAGAAATGGATCATGAGCCATCAATTGCTCAGAAATATATCTTATTATGAAACAAATGTCATGCATATAATCCAAATGATATTCTTATTCCCTCCACCAAGTTAATATTCAGTCAATTCAGTATCTGCCTCAACATCTGTAAACACTATTTTCTTCTATTCAATTCCCTTTCCCTCTTCTCCCCTTCTTCACCATCCTACCCTCATGATCTTCTTGATCTTTTCTTCTGCATTCCTCTTCTTCCACTTTTCCAGATTGTCTCTAAATGCATTATGTCAGATCCCTAGTATATATTTCTGGAGGGAAATTAGGACATTCAAATTGAGGTACATATAAGACAAATGAGTCTTTCTCTTGCCAATACTGAGTGCCTCCCCTACATTAACTCAATATAGTATTATATCAATGAAGTCTGTTTTTGAAATAAATCTACCCCCTTTTTTTCCATAAGTGATAAGGTGAAAAAATAAATAAAGGTAGGGATAAAAGAAAAGAAATTTCCTCCTTCCACTGTGCTAGAGTGTTTTTAAAAATAAAGCTATATTTGTTCAGTCAAAAGTATTTTGTATTAGGGAATTCATGGCTTTGTGTGTAAGTATATATGTGTGTTAAAAAGTTCTTTTTTCAAACATTAGTTATAGCCACTAGTACCATAGTTAAATATTTTATTTGACAAAATTAAAAGTTGTCAACCCAAGGGAATACCCCATTTTTTTATTTCCTTGGTGAAACCTATAAATCATAGAACTAGACTGAAAAATGTTAAAGAGAGCTTCCAACGAGATTAAATATTCAAAACTTTCAGAGCCAGGACAATGATCTAAAGATTATGGTTCTGATCCAGTGTTCTTTCTGCTATTACATGCAAGATGAATCTGCAACACATCACCTACAACTTCAAAAGTTGTCAGTAATACAAACAATGTCTCTTCTAGCACTGAAAAATAATAGTTTAAGATACATTTCGGGATTGCATTAAATTGACATTTAAATTTTTAATCAGAACATTCATATTGAACTTTTATAGTATTATATCTTCTGCACTCAAAGAACTAAAAGATAATTCAGGTGATTATGCAATCTCATTTCAAGAACTCAAACATAACAGGCCTAAATTATTTATCTACACCAAATCTTAATAAAACAAGTGGGATAGGTTGGCTATAGAGGAGAGTTGTTTACTTCCCTTTAATAAAAAAGCTTTCAAAACCTGAGCCACGTGTTTCATAAAAGCAAAAACATTATACTCACCCTTCACAGGTGGAATGCCATGTATTTATAATGATTCACAGAGCCACACTAGAGCCATTTGAAATGATAAAAGTTGAAAGAATTTTTTTAACTTTGTCTCTATGTTTAAATAAAAAACAAAGATGAATCCAGAAACCATTAATTCTATAATAATTTAATGAGAATTTACCAACATACATATGCTCACATAGTGAAATTATAGATTCTATTTGAATGGAACACCAGGTGGTTTATAAACCATTAACATTTTTCCTTTACTTTAAAATCCTCAACTCCCAAAAAAATGTGGTCAGAAAAATAAAGGAACTAGTACTGTACTAATCAGGCAAGACATCTGAGAATCCATCATAAACCCTATTAATTCAATGAAAGAATTAAATGATGTGTCTGTTTAAAGTGGCATGCAGGTCATTTCTTCTTGTCCCACAATGATGTTTTTAAATTTTTGTTTAGCATTTAAATTTTACTAAGTACAGTAACAAAAAAAATGAATTTTATGAAGTACTTTCCAGAAGACATTTTAAGTGAAAAAAGAGAAATACAAAACAACATATGCTGCCCTTTGTCAAAGAAACAAGGGAAAATATAAAAATATACATATAACTGCCTATCTTTTTTTTTTAAGATTTTATTTATTATTCTCAAAAGGAAGGGCAGGAAGAGAGGCAGAGAGGGAGAGAGACATCAATGTATGGTTGCCTTTCACATGCCTCCAGCTATGGACCTTGCTGGAGACCTGACTTGCAATCTGGTTATGTGCCCTGGCTGGGGAATTGAACCAGCGACCTTTGGGTTCACAGGCTGTCGCCTTATCCACTGAGCCACCAGCCAGGGCCCATATCTGCCTATCTTAATAAAAAGAACCAATGGGAGGATAATTCAGAAAACTATAATATCACTTACCCACAAAGTGTGGGTTGGGTGGAGGCAGAGAGTTACAGCTGGGAGTGACACTTCCTTATAAAAACCTTTTTACATAGCCTTACCTTTTAGAAGCATTAACTTTCTATACGTTTTATTACACCTGTGAGGCCAGCCTTGACCAATAGTGGATGGGAACTGATGACTCAACGCTTCCCTCCTTTGTCCCCTGGCATGACAGTTCTGTGGCATATTTCAGAAGGCACCAATAAATATAGCTCCAATCTCCCATAAGGGAAGCCAGCTCAATCCTATGTCATTTTTTTCTCTTTCTGGTTTTTGCTTCCTCTTGTTTTTCACTTTTTTGGATTACTTCCCAAATATACTACCTGTTTGAACATCTTTGTCTGAGACTTTACTAAGTCTTCTGTAACCTAGATAAATTTCTTAACCTCTGTGAGCCCCATTTTCATCATATTTACAAATGGGATGTTGTTTAGGCAGGCTATTTGAGGATTAACAGAGAAGGTGTGTATAAAGCATCTAGAACAGGATTCTGGTCCAACTAACCACTCAACAAATGGCAGCTATTATTATTTGTCTCATTTCTGCCATAGATCACTACAGATTATCTTTCTTCTGAATGACTTAGAGTATATTTATATGGAAAATAGACAGAAAGCCAGAAACAAAACACTCAGTTGATGTCCAATGCTAGTTTATTCTGCCTTGGATCATTTTTGGCATGAGTCAAAATACTACAAATAATACAAATTTAAATTTGTGGAAACCAGTCTTTTCAACAGCTCATATTTCATTCTAATAACAATTTGCAAAAAAAGATGTAATTAATTAATGAGCAAAATTTATGCAGAGGTAAAGGAGGGCAGAATCTGCAGCCACATGAAGGAATTCACCTTAGATTTGAGATATACGCTCTTACACAGAAGTGAAAGAAGGAAAATAGGGGAGATGGCACGTCATTTTGTAGAGGTACCTAGAAATTGAGTGAATTTAGTTCAATTCAAAAAGGGAAGGTCATCTGTTGGGACAGGGAAAAGAAACTGATAAAGGAGTTTAGGATGGAAAGGTTTGGAGTAATTGATATTAGATGGGGAAAAAAAGATGATTTGTGTGAAATGGAAAGATGGCTGAGAAAGTCTGGGAGCTACTGACCTGAGGATGGGCAATGCAGATATTTAGTAACCTAGGACAAAAGCAGGATTAGAAGGCCACACAGATGGCTCTGAATGAAATCCTAAAAGTTTTCATGTTTTAACCATTATTTCCTGTTGAAGTTTAATTCAATTTCTGGGATTTGAAAAAGCAATGCCATGCCATATGGCTAGGGATGAAATGTTCCCTGAAATGAATAAGGGAATGTTCATTTTACTTCTATAAATCATTTTAGCAAGAAGAATGTCCTAAGAAGACTGGATTTCTACTTTTAGTCAAAAAGAAATAACAAGGACCAAATTAACCATCCCTTAAACAATTTAAGAACCTGACTAAATATACAAAACAATCATTCTCAAGACAATGGATATCAGGTAACAAAGGACAGAAACCTCTACGAAAGAAAGGGGAAAGTATATGATTCTATGATTGTCCCCAGGTTACTGCCTGAAGAGAGTTGCCAAGCAGCAGCACGCAGTAAAGAGGAATTCAAAGGGCACAAACACTTCAAAGATGATTGAGAATCTGTTCCAAGTGATCCACATTCTGGGGAGACCTGCAGCAAGCGGAACACCTGAGGATGTTGAATGTGTGCAGGCTGCAATCAACAAAGATCCACAACTGACAATGTGGGAACTAGAAGCTGATCTGGGGACTCCAAAAACTACTGCGTTGAGATTTTGATTCAGGACCTTGGCATGAAATGTGTCATGGCAAAATTCATTCCATGGCTTCCACTCCCTGAGCAGAATGAACATCATGCTGCAGTTGCCAATGACTTGATTTAAACTGCTACCAATGAACCCGATTTCCTCAAGAAGATCATAATAGGAGATGAATCATGGGACTACAGCTACTCATGATCCAGAAGCAAAGGCCCCAATGGAAGTCTCCTGGGCCTCCATGGGTGGCAACTCTCAGCAAGACCAAGACCATATTAACTGTGTTTTCTGATTGAGAAGGTGTTGTCTGGGCCAAACAGTTAATAAGAAGTACTACCTCCATGGCCTTCATCACTTGAGAGATGCACTACAACAAAAACAGACACAGCCATGGGCAACTGGTGATGGGTAGCTTCATCATGACAATGCACCTGCTCGTGCATCTCATCTGGTGCAGAGCTTTTCAACAGACCAAATCACCCAGGTGACTCAACTCCCCCCTACAGCCCAGATTTGGCGCCCTGTAACATCTGGCTTTTCCCAAAGCTAAAATCACTTTTGAAAGGGAAGAGATTTCAGACCGTCAATGGGATTCAAGAAAATAATGACAGGGCAGCTGATGATGATTCCAAAAGAGTTTTGGAGAGTGTTTTGGACAATATAATAGATGCTGAGAAAGCTGTATGAGATCCCAAGGTGCCTACTTTGAAGAGGACTGAGACATCATTGTACTGTGTACAATGTTTCTTGTATCTTCTTTAAAATATTATTATGCTTTCATAGGACATGGCTGGATACTTTCTGGACAGGCCTCATATACTATATGATTTCATTTATATAAAATTCTAGAAAAAGACAAACTAATCCATAGTGAGCGAAACAGACTTTTTCTTGCCTGGGGAGATATACAGGGAGGGGAAAGTAGGAGAAATTAATACTTAGGTGTAAAAGGAAACTTCTTAGGTAATGAAATTGTTCATTATCTTGATTATGGTGATGGTTTCATGGGTACATATGTATATAAAAGCTTATCAACAATAACTTTAAAAATGTTTATTGTATGTCAATTTTACCTACACGCACAGACACACACATATATATATGTTATATGGAAGACAGACCAAGAGATTCCCTTTCTGTTGAAATTCCAAATGATCTGTGCTATCCTATCCAGAAGGATACTACAAAAACAATAAAAAGTAATTTTATCTAGGAATTGGGGCTAACAATGAAAAATTTTTTTCATATTAGAAATTTCTGCTTTATTAGATTTTTTGCTACATAGAGGTACTTGTCTTATTTTAAAAATCATTTCTGGAGATTTTTAATACAAAATTTATAGAAAAACATCAACAAAAATATTTATAATAAGTGTCACTGGTGTAAAGAATCAAGGATAAATTTTTCATATTTCCATATTTCTAAGTTTTCTTAGAAATGTAAAATTTTTAAATTACATTTAAATGCTACCTTTGAGCTGCTTCTTAGCAGTGACACATTGTTCAAATAAAACCTGTCTAGATTCCCAATCTATAAAACAGACAAAAGTTAGCAAGTTCAGGCCCTCATCATTTTAGTTTTTTATCTCAAGTATCAGTATCGTGTAATCCTTCTTTAATCATGATGCCAAAATGATATACCTAAATTTATGCCCCTACATATAATCTTATAGTGCATAGTTCCCAACTTTATCAGACCCAAAATCCTATTTTAAAAGCATTTTGTAAATCTCTTTTACTATCTGAAATGAAATTAATATAAAATATTACCTGTGGGTATATACATATGTAAAAATAGGTGTATATATATATATATATATATATAATATATAACACATATATGTGTGTTATGTGTATATATGGGTGATATAAATAGTGCATATGTTTGATATATATACTATATATACCATATATTATATATACATATTTTTTAATTTTTTTTATATTTTATGTATTATTTTTAGAGAGAGAGGAGAAGGGAGAGAGTCAGAGAGGGAGAGAGATATTAATGTATCTTAATATCTTAAGATATTAAGTGTCTTATCCACTGTACCACCAGTCAGGGCTTATTTCTTTTCTTTTCTTTTTTTTTTTAAGATTTTATTTATTAGTTTCAGAGAGAAGGAAGCTAGGGAGGCAGAAAGGGAAAGAAACATCAATGTGTGGTTGTCTTTCACCTGCCTCCAGCTATGGACCTGACTGGAGACCTGGCTTGCAACCTGGTTGCGTGCCCTGGCTGGGAATCAAACCAGCAACCTTTGGATTTGCAGGCCGGCACTTTCCACTGAGCCACCAGCCAGGGCTCTATATATGTATATGTGTGTGTGTGTGTGTGTGTGTGTGTGTGTGTGTGTGTGTATAATAGATATAGATATAGATATATAGATATAGATTTCTAAATAAATTTTACAATGATATCTAATATTTTGGTGGAACTACTAAAATATTGCTATCAAAAACAATGTGAAATTTAAAATGGGAAAAATATTTTTTTCTTAATTGCACTCAAAGCAGGGAATAATGGGCCAAATATAGCTTCTGACACATGATTTCATAACTTTTCTTCTTAGCTCCTAAAACTTTTCTTCTTTCATCCATTTACTGACCAATGCACAGTCCTTGGAGTGAAAAGTTTAAAGTCTTTGACTTCAATGGGATGAACGGGATTGTTGTGGCCTAGAGGCAGCTTCCCTGATCTAGACGGAACTTTAACAGGGCCTTGAGAAATAGACTTTGGAAAAGATTTTAACAGAGAAGACATAGTTAAATCAACCTCTATTTCCATTCCTGAATTAAAAATTAGTAATCCGTTAGGATGAGGAAGGAATGTTTTGTTTTGTTTTTTTTTAATTTGGCTACTTGCAAATAGGAAAAACCAATACTGAACAATCTACACAATTCATACTTATTTTTCCAAATTAATTTTCCAATGATCTGCAAAAACCCTACTCTCCAACTAGAATGATTGATTTCTATAAATGCTTTACATATGTTTTAGAAAGAGGTTTGGAAATTGAAATGTAGCTTAAGTAGTGGCTTGATATAAACAAGGTTCTTATTTACATTAAATAATCCATAGTTTAAAGTAACATAAACCTTTATTGCTTTCTTACCTGAAATCCTATATTGTATGTGATATTTCAGGTGGGGCAACAGGGTCATATTAATATGACAGAAATACAGTAATATGAGTCTAGATGAGAAATGAGGAGGACAGTGGCCTTTTGATTCTCAACTGCAATGTACTATTATTCAAATCAATTGTCACACAGTTTTTAGTTAATGAGTGTTTTAAATCTTTATTTCATGTACCACAAATGCTTTGCTGTGATAATTATATGATTTGCTCATGAGTATTTGCTCTCTTGCCAATTCAGTCATGCTGAGTTTACTTTCCAGCCCATGATGTGACAGGCTTTTTTTACTGAGATGTGAGTGGGCATAATATTTGTCATCTCTGAACAGAAACTCCAAATATAGTTGCATTGTTTGCCTTGCCCTTTCTTGCTCCCGTGACCACACAAGGAAAAAAAGACCTGTCCAGATAGAAGCTGCTCCTTCCATCTCAGTTCCAAAATGAAAGTTTTGGGGAATACCTGAACCTGACCTGTGGCCTAGGACCTCATCCAGCTCACTACAATCCACAGTCCAACTCTAAACCCTCATGAAATAGGAACAGAAAAACATATTGTAACTGTAAACTACGGAAGTGTTGGGATTATATTATTGCAGCAGAAAATTACATTTTGGGGGTTATTTTTGCATTATTGTTTTTTAACTGAAAAATCACTGAGCATGATCACCTGTTTCTAAACATAATAACAGAATACTTTTCACCTGTTTAATATTGAACATTGGAGAAGTGGGCAGGACAGGAGAGCAATGGGGGGAAAAGGGGACAAATGTAATACAGCAACAATAAATCAATAAGGATATATTAAACATATTCAAGTGGCATTTGTTTATATTAAACATTACAATGACCTATTGAAATTTTCAGTTATTTTAAATTGCTTTTATATCCTAGCATCAAAATTGATCAGTCATTTTGTATATATATTTATATATATATATATATATATATATTCCATATATATATATATATATATAAAGAAACTGGTTGATTAATATCTTTCCACATATATATACACATATGGAAAACTCTGGAGTGCTATATTAACTTATGGGATTCTAAACTAAATGTTTAAATTTTTTCTTTACTTATGATCTCTGAAATAAATTTTTTATACTTTGGTTCATTATTCAAAGTATGTCAGTTTAGCTACCCTGATTAAGTACAATCTATTGCTTAACCAAGTAATTTTAAGTGGCAAGATGCTCAAAACTGTGGAACACAGATTTTCATTAATAAATTTTTATAAATGCAATCAAATAACCTCTTAAATACTCATTTTGAAGACTATTGGAGACCAGTCTTTTAATTCTATTACTATAACATTCACACAAAGATAGGTTTAAAAACATGAACCATTCCTTGGATATTTTTAAGTATATCTAAAAAATATAACAAAATGACATAGGCCTGCTTAATAAGCAAGTGTTTCATCAAGCCATATTGACAATTAAACAGTGAAGTATCTGAAATTATTCCCTATTTGCCAACATATTAGCTTGCCAGTTCCCTGGGTGCTTTCTCTATTAGAGAAAAAGACTCAGCAAGCCTTCTAAGCCTAAGCATACTTGCATCCAGTTCCTTGCCCCAGAGCCCACAGAGAGGATGCAAATGGGCACAACTGATGCTTTCTCACATAATGGGTAGCAATATAAGAGAGAAACTCTGAGTTTAGGGAACCTGAATATTTTATAATATTCAGTAAGCATGCCTGCCTTCTACTCTGAAGGGAGACAATATGTCTGTTTTCCAAAGATATTTGCTATACAAACATCTTTGAAAAAAGTGTGAAACAAAGGGAAGTTAGTGCCTCTCATGCAGCACATACAGGGTCATGAAAGATTCATGGAGAATCTCCCAACACACTTCCAAACATTTCTAAGTGCACTCAAATTAATATAAAATACAACATAAAACCAATAAGTTAAAATCCAAATTTTCAAGGTACAAGAAAACATTAATGAATATTTATTGAATATCTTGAGGGAGGAACTTTCTAAGATTAAAATAAAAAATTGATGGATTAAACTACATAAAATTTAAATTTCAACACAGCAAACCACATAAATAGTAATAAAAGAAAATGACAGACTGGGAAAATATTTACAATAAATATGATAAATGTTTAGTATCCTTATTGTAAAAAGAGATAAAAAAGAACAACATTATTCCTTTATATCTAATAAGGAACACTTAAGTCACAAAAGAATTTCAAAATAAACTATTAAAATTAACTCTCAACAATAGTCAAAGAAAAAATATTAAATAATGAGTTGTTATTCTTTGGCTATTAAATTTTAAAAGTATTTTTAATTATATTCAGTTATACAACTGTGCAATGAAATTAGAATTTCTGCTGATGACATATTCAAATGTTACAAGTTTTCTACAAAGCAAAGAATTATATATCATTTTAAATACATTACATACCAATTTTTAAATAATCCTAACTTATGATTTAGTAATCTCTCCAAAAAATCTACAAATATGAATGAAATTGCTTTCATAAAGAATCCACTGCTGCATTATTGACAAGAGTAAATAATAGACATAAATCTAAAAGTCTAAAATTTTAAAAAGTAGATAAATTATGGCAAATGTATTAAGAAGAATAAATATATATTATTTATATATACCCACCTTTAATTCATTAATTACCAAAATTAAAGCTTATTGTTTTTACAATAAGCTTGAGAGAATAAGAAATTGCTAATGTGAGGAATTTTGAGAATATAAAGCAAGTATTATGCATTAATTTTTATTTAGGTAGATAAGAGCTAGAAAATATATAACCTGTGAATACAACAAAGTTGAAATAAAATAAAATAAACTACCCTTAATCTCAATCTTTCCTAAATTTGTTAATATAGCAAATATGTTAATTCAATATACATGATATATTGTAGAATTGTATATCTGAAATCTATATAATTTTACTAACCAATGTCACCTCGATAAATTCAATTAAAAATAAAGTGAATTAAAATACCAGAAACCTTATTCTAATATTGAACTTTTTCAATGTTTTAATGAACTATTGACATTTTTCATTAACATTATGTATGCTACAGAAAATGCTACTTGAAAAAATGTCGTTACAAATAATGGTGTTTGTTCACTGAAAGTTGTAAACTTTAAACTTGATTTTATTGAGTGGGATCCAAGATAGTGGCAGAGTAGGTAGAAGCTACACTAACCTCATCCCCAAACCACACTGTAATTACAACTAAATTACAGAAAAACCACTCTGGATAACCAATTGAACACTAGCTGAAGAGAAGCCCTATAACCAAGAACTTACAAAGAAACCTCATCAACACAATAATAATGGTAGAAAGTTAGGAGGCATGAGAGAGCTATCTGGCTCCCAAAGGCAGCAGCTGAATTTCTGGAGGGATATTTCCGTTTTTCTTGAGAAGTGTAGGGTGTAAATGGGGTATAAACCCAAGCTGGGCTCCCTAGTTTACAGCCCCAGAACTGGGAAAGAACCCCAAATAACATCCAGCCATAAAAAGCAACGGAGTTTCTCTCTGTCAGGGAGAGACAGAGAGATGAAGAGAGTCTCAAAGAGTCAAACACAAATTTTTGGTTGCAGCCACTTACCCTGGGGTTCAGGCAGATAGAAGGCGAACAGAGTGGAGCCGCATGAAGAGAGCCTGGGGTTGATGGCTCCAGAGAGAGAGCTGACGCCCGCATCAGCCACCAGGATCCCAGTGCTGAGTTATTCCCCATACTGCGGAAGCCATCTTTCTCAGGCAGAGCACTCTGCCCATGCAGCATCGATCTGAGAGAAAGCAATCGCCTTACTCTCAGGAATCCCTCTCACCCCACCCTGTGGAGGTTAAACCCAGCTGCTGAGTACAGCTAGAGGATATTGCAGTTATTAAGTGTAACAGAAAGCCTGTAGGTGAAGGCAGATCTCTAGAAGAGCTGAGATTTTTCTTGATGCTCCCCTAGACCTGAAGCTAAAAGTCAGCAAGTAAAAGTCAGTGTTAATGTGCAGCTAGGATCTTTCCTCACATACACAGGCCCTACAGAGGGAGCTACAAGAAATAGATCTCAGATAAACCTTAACAGGTTGCCAGGGCAAGTCTGACATAGGTCTGCACCAAAGTCCTTGCAGATCGCCTAATACATAAAAACAAACAAAAAGATGCAGCCAATTGGGAAAGACAAAGACAGGCCCCAAACAAAAGAACAAGAGAATTCTCTCGAAGAACTAAATGAAATGGAGGTAAGCAACTTTTCAGATATAGAGTTTAGAATAATGGTTATAAGGATGCTCAACAGCATAAAAAAACACATGGAAACTATAAAAATGACCAGTCCAAAATAAAGAATACAATATCTGAAATAAATAATACACTGGAAGTAATGAATAGTAGGTTAGATGAAGTAGAGGATTGAATAAGCAATTTGGAAGACAATGTAGAAAAAAATACCCAAGATGAGCAGCAGGAAAAAAAAAAAAAAAAGGAATGTTTAAAAATGAGAGTCTAAGAAGTCTTTGGGATAACATGAAGTGTAACAACATCTGCATCATGACACCAGAAGGAGAGGAGAGTGACCAAGGGATCGAGAAAATATTTGAAGATATAATGACTGAAAAATTCCCTAACATAGTGAAAGAAAAAAACACAAAACTCCAGAAAGCACAGAGTCCCAAATAAGAAGGACCTAAAGAGGCCCACAACAAGACACATCATAATAAAAATGGCAAAGCTTAAACACAAGGAGAGAATCTTAAAAGCCACAATATAAAAGCAGTTAGTTACCTAAAAGGGACACCGCCCCCCCCCCCCCACTAAAATGTCATCTGATTTCTTAATAACAGAAACACTTCAGCCCAGGAGGAATTGGCATGAACTGTTCAAGGTATTGAAAACCAAGGACAAGGATACTTTATACAGTAAGACTATTGTTTAAAATTGATGAAGGAGAAATAAAGAGATTCCCAGATGAGGAAAAGTTAAAGTTTGTTACTACCAAACCAGTATTGCAACAAATGTTAAAGAGCTGGCAAGAGGAAGAAGAAGAAGAGGAAGGAGAAGGAGGAAGAGGAATATAAGAAACAAGAAAAAACTTAAAGATAAGATGCCAGTAAATACATATATATCAATAATCACTTTAAATGTAAATGGCTTAGATGCTCCAATCAAAAGACATAGGATATCTGAATGAGAAAGAAAAAAGGACCCATCAGAACAAAAGATACACGCAGACTGAAAGGAAAGAGATGGAAAAAACATTTCATGCAAATAGAAAAGAGAAAAACACTGGGGTAGCAATACTTATATTTGACAAAATAGACTTTATAAAAGGCTATAGTAAAAGAAAAAGAAGTATACTATATAATGATAAAGGGGATAATTCAACAAGAGGATATAACCCTCGTAAACATGTAGACACTCAACATTAGAGCATTAACGTATATAAAGCAAATCTTGATGGACATAAAGGGAAAGACTGACAGAAATACAGTCATATTAGGGACTTTCAACACCCCATTGACTTCAAGGATAGCTCTTCAAGATGGAAAATCTAAAAAAAAAAAGAAAGAAAGAAACAACTTTAAAACACACTATATCAAATTGATATAACTGATATCTTCAGAGCACTGTACCTCAAAGCAGCAGAATATACATTCTTTCAAGTATACATGGAATATTTTCTGGGATAGACCACATGTTAGAACACATAACTAGTCTCAATAAATTTAAGAAGATTGAAACCATATCAAGGATCTTCTATGACCATAATGCTATGAAACTAGAAATCAATCACAAGAACACTGAAAAACGCAGAAAGACAAAAAAGCTAAGTAACATGTTATTAAATAATGAGTGAGCTCAAGGAAGAAATCAAATGAAAATGGACTTCTAGCCAACATGAAGGTGTAAGTAGATACACTGTATCTCCCTCCACAACTAAGAAAGGGTACAACTACCTCAAAACTAGAGACAACCAAAACTTCCAGAAAATTGAGCTGCATGGAAGTTCAACAAAGATATAGAGAAGAAATATTGATCCAGACAGGTGCAACAGCTCTATCTAAGACAAGAGGCAAACACCGCAGCCTATCAAGTTGAGGAGACAGAGAAGTATGGCCCAAAAAAGGGAGCAGGTCAAGACCCCAGAGGGGGAACTAAGTGAGGAGGAGCTAGCCAGCCTAACAGCCAAAGAGATAGCCAATGTAACAGATGCAGAGTTCAAAACATTGGTGATAAAGATGCTCACAGACTTGACAGACAAGGTTATAACAAACACATGTGAGAAGAAATGAAGGCTATGCTAAGTGAAACAAAGGAAAATCCACACAAAACCAATGGTGAAGAAGAGGAAACCAGGGTTCAAATCAATGATTCGGAACATAAGAAAGAAATAAACCATCAACCAGTGCAGAAAGAGGAAACAAGAATTTTTTTTTAATGAGGAAAGGCTTAGGAACCTCTAGGGCAACTTTAAATGTGCCAACATCCAAATCATATGGGGTATCAGAAAGAGAAGAGGAAATCAAGAAATTGAAAACTTATGTGAAAAAACAATGAAGGAAAACCTCCCTGATTTGGTGAAGGAAATCAACATACAAGTCCAAGAAACACAGATAGTCCCAAACAAGCTAGATCCAAATTGGACCACACCAAGACACATCATGAATAAAAGACCAAAAATTAAACATAAAGAGAGAATCTTAAAAGCAGCAAGAGAAAAGAAGAGAGTTATCTACAAAGGAGCTCCTATAAAACTACCAGCTGATTTCTCAAAAGAAACTTTACAGGCAAGAAGGGAACGGCAAGAAGTATTCAAAGTGATGAAAAGCAAGAACCAACAACCAAAGTTATTCTATCCATCAAAGCTATTATTTAGAATGAAAGGGCAGATAATTGCTTCCCCAACATGTAATGCTAAAGGGGTTCATCATTACCAGGCCATTATTATATGAAACATTAAAGGGATTTATCTAAGAAAAAGAAGAGAATGAAAACTATGAACATTAAAATGACAACAAACTTACACTTTCAATGACAGAATCTAAAACATAAAAACGGAAACAAACTAAACAAACTATCAGAATAGGGCCAGAATCACAGGTATGAAGATCATTTGGATGGTAATCAGCTGTGACGGGGAAGTGGGATAAATGGGGAAATGGTGCAGGAATTAGGAAACATACTTGGTTGGTACAAGATAAATAGGGGGAAGTTAAGAATAATATAAAAAAGAGTGAAATCAGAACATATATGTATAACCCATGGACATAAACTAAGGGAGGTGGGATTGTGGGAGGGAAAGGAGGTACTGGGTGGAAGGGAGCAAAGAGAAAAGAAATTGGGTGCCCTGGCTGGTGGCTCAGTGGATATATGCTGGCCTGTGAACCCAAAGGTTGCTAGTTTGATTCCCAGTCAGGGCACATAACCAGGTTGTAAACCAGGTCTACAGCCAGGTCTGTAGCTGGTGAAAGGCAACCATACATTGGTGTTTCTCTCC
Source organism: Noctilio leporinus (assembly GCA_004026585.1). Classification (NCBI taxonomy): domain Eukaryota; kingdom Metazoa; phylum Chordata; class Mammalia; order Chiroptera; family Noctilionidae; genus Noctilio; species Noctilio leporinus. Next base: position 91,972 of record PVIW01003777.1, read on the forward strand.
CTTTCTTCTTCCCTCCCTACCCTTCTCCCTAAAAAATAATGAATAAAATCTTTTTAAAAAAGAAAAAGAAATTAAGACAACTGGAACAGCATAATCAATAAAATATACTTCAAAAAAAATGAAAATGAGGACACAACAATCCAAAATCTGTAGGACACTGAGAAAGCAATCCTAAGAAGAAAATTCATAACATTACAGTCCTATCTCTAAATAAATAAATAAATAAATAACAAGAAGAGGCTCAAATAAAATCTAACTACACACTTAAAGGAACTTGAAGAAGACCAACAAAAACAAAAGCTCAAAGTGAGCAGAAGGAAAGAAGTAATAGAGGTCAGAGTAGAAATAAGTGAAATAAAGTCTAAAAAAATTATACAAAATATCAATGAATCCAAGAGCTGGTTCTTTGAAGAGATAAACAAGATTGACAAACCTTTAACTAGACTCATCAAGAAAAAAAGAGAGAGGACCCAAATAAATAAAATCAGGAAAGAAAAGAGGAGAAATAACAACTGACACCAAAGACGCGTACAAAGGATTTAAGAAAATATTACTAACACCTATATGTAGACAAAATGGATAAATTCTTAGAAACATACAATCTTCCAAAACTAAACAGGAAAAATCAGAGAATCAGAAAAGATAGACTACATCTAGTGAAACTGAAGCAGTAATCAAAAAACTCCCAATAAATAAAAGCCCTGGACTGGATGGCTTCACATGTAAATATTATCAAACATTCTGAGAACACTTATCTACCTCAAATTATTCAAAAAAAAAAAAAAAAAAAAGCAAGATGAGGGAAGACTCCAAAGCTCATTTTATGAACACCAGATAAAGACACTTCAAGAAAAGAAAATTATAGCCAATATCCCTGATGAATATAGATGCTAAAATCTTTAACAAAATATTAGCAAACCAAATGCAGCAATACAACGAAAAGATCATACACAATGATCAAGTGGGATTTATTCCAGAGATGAAGGTCCATACAACATTCTCAAACCAATAAATATGACCTCATTAGTCTAATATCTTTTCACTGAATCAAATACATCATCAATATTTTTAAATACCATACAATAAGTTTTAGAGAATGTCATCATTTGATGGATCTCAGATGTGCCAGTAAAGTGCATAAAATAATTTAAAGATAAAGGTGTTCAAAACTTTATTTTACGATCATTTGTTAAATCTGTAAAGGATATTTTCCTTTTGAGTTTTTTAAAAACAATTTAAAGATTAAATGTCTATGGATGTCAGCAATTTATTCAAAAGAGAATGTAATTTAATTAAATTGTAACTAGTATAGTTGTTGTGGCTGTACCCTCAGGACCCTTTGAAAATTAGAAAAGAATGAGTCAAATTGTTTTTCTTGGTTAGAAATATAAAAGTTGCTCGGAGAAAGCAATGGCATGTTAGAAGAGAAGAAAATTAAAAGCTCTCTGTAAGTTCTAATGCTGGATTTGATTTTGACTTTTTTTTTTTTTTTTTTTTTTTTTGACACTGCCAAGCAGTATTGGGAACAAAACAACCTGGATTAGTGGATTTCACAGTACAAAGCATGGGGAAATCACTTCAGTGACTGGAGAACAAAATGTCTGACTTGTCATTTCTAACTAGGTATGTCAGAAAAGTGATGCCTCAAAGGAAGAGTATTATTTTTAAGAAAAATAAGGTACTTTAAATTCTCCAAAATTTTCTTATGTTTCCAGAGTACTTAAGAAGATGAGGTAAGAAATTTTATACTGACTTTTAGAAAAGCCAGATTTTGGAGAGACCCAAGATGGTGGTGGAGTAAGTGGAAGCTGCTCAAACCTCCTCCCAGGACCAAACTAGAATTACAACTAAATTATAGAAAAAACATCCTGAATAATCAACTGAACACTAGCTGGAGAGAAGCCTTATAACCAAGGACAGATGAAAGAAAAATTAAACTAAACCACCATCTTACACCACACACAAGAATAAATTTAAAACAGATAAAAAATTAAATATTAGACCCCAAACCATGAAAATGATAGAAGAAAACATAGGCAACAAAATAGGCAGCATTGGTCATAGCAATATATTACTGAATACATCTCCCTAGGCAAGGGAAACAAAAAATAAAATAAACAAATGAGACTATATCAAACAAAATTTTTTTCACAGCAAAGGAAATCATCAACAAAATAAAAAAGACAATGCACACGATGGGAGGACATATTTGTCAATACATCTGATAAGGGGTTAACATTCAAAATTTATAAAGTACTTACAAAATTCAACACCAAAAAAACAAACAACTATATTTAAAAAATGGGCAAAGAACCTGAATAGACACTTCTCCAAGGAGGATATACAGATGGCCAATAGACATATGAAAAGATGCTCACTGTCAATAATCATTAGAAAAATGCAAATTAGAACCACAATGAGAAAGCATCTCATACTTGCCAGAATGGCTATCATCAATAAATCAACAAACAACAAGTGTTGGAGAGGGTGTGGAGAAAGGGGGACCCTTTTGCACTGTTGGTAGGAATACAGACTGGTGCAGCCACTGTGGAAAGTAGTAAAGAAATGCCTCAAAAAATTCAAAATGTATCTGCTTTTCGACCCAGCAATCCCACTTAGGGGAATATATTTAAAGGAACCCTAATTCAAAAAACAAACATCACTATGTTCATTGCAGAATTATTTACAATTGCCAAGATATGGAAGCAGCCCTTGTGTCCATTAGTATATGAGTAGGTTAAACTACAGAATATTACTCAGACATAAAAAAGAAAATTTTACCCTTTTCAACAGTATGGATAGACCTGCAGGACATTATGCTCAGTGAAATAAGCCAGTCAGAAAAAGACAAATACCATATGATCTCACTCATATGTGGACTCTAGTGAACAAACTGAACTAACAAGGAAAATAGAGACAGACTCATAGATGGAGAGAGCTGGCTAACAGTTAAAGGGAGCAGTTGGGAGGGGGAGGGATGAAGCAAAAAAGAAACAACACTCAAAGATGACAATAGTGTGGTGATTGTCAAGAGGAGGGGGACTATAAGAGGACTAATTGATAGTGGAAAAAAATATATATAAACTTTTTTCCCAAAAAATATAAAATTTTTAAAATGCCAGAATTTGTTCACTTTTTAAGAACTCTTTAGAAAATACAAATTCAAATATTTTTAATAATATTTAGTCATATTTTTAATGATTATTTATGATTTTCTTTAATCAGAATACAATTTTGCTTTTATTTTGCAATGTGCCAAAGTGGCCAAAAAATGAAACAATAAACCAGAGAAATTCTGTCAGTTTATTGCCAATAATTATAACCAATAATTGAAAACATGAGTTTTATTTCACAAGCATCACTGGATGTGCATTAGATGCCCGCTGTGTCCTATGCACTAAATGCAAATAAAATGGAAGTCAGATGATGTCATCTTGGCTTAAACTATGCGATGTGTGCAGTGGCATCCAGTCAGACCTGGAGGAAAAGCTGAACTTTTTACAGGGACTTAACAGGCCTCAATGTCCTCCACCTCTCCCAGCCCTCTCATTTCTCTGACTACTTCTACTCCTCAATCTGTCTGCCTCAAGCCTCACCAGAGAACACTCCAATCTCCCCAGCCGCACCATCCCCCCACCCAAGCTGACTCCTGCCCCGGGACATTGGCCAACCCTGGAACCCTCTTCTTCCAGATATCTCATTAGCTAACTCCCTCACCTCCTTCAAATCTGCTTAAATCTCACCCTCACAGGGAGGCCTCCTCTGACTACCTTATTCAACACTGTGATATGGCCCAGCACTGCCACCACATGGTTCCAATTTCCTCCACTGCCCCTTTTCTTCTTTCCACAGCACTTGTGGCTTTCCAACACCTGCTGCAACTGACTGACCAATGGATTGATTGACTGATTTACTTTTATTGTCTCTCTCTTCTGCACTATAATACAAGTTTCTGACGACAGGATTTGTTGTTTGTTCTATTAATTGCTGTATCCCAAGATCATATCATTATGCCTGGGAATGTAGTATATTGAATAAATGAGTACAAGCTAAGGGCAGGAATTTTTTAATTACACTTTAATCTGTGCGATAAACTGTAACTTGAATGATTTGCTCATATCACATAACTAGTAAACAACCAAGCGGAAGCTCAACTCAAAACCTGAAACATTTTCCAGCCCACCATGCAGCAATATCAGCTCTCATTCTTCAATTTGATAATCCTTTCCTGAGTTACTAAGTCATACAAAGCATAATGTAACCGAATTATGAAGGATAATAAAATGTGGAACCTATCTTCGAAGATCTTACTCTCTGATAGATTTTAAAATGAAAACACTCAAAGAGTACGATAGAGCCCATCCCGTCATCCAGCAGAGTCCTTAAGTTGATCAACCTATCTCAGCTCCTTCTGTGATTCCTAATTGGAAGTTTTCAGCATAAGTAACAACCTCATTAATTCTCTACACTTTATCAGTTGAGAAAATGAAAGGCCTTCAGAATTCTTCTTTTGCCTTAAAATATTTTATAGCCTATACAGTCAGGTTGTTAAAAGTGCTTCCATCACCTATGTCCGATTTCTTCTGCAGTTTCTATAAGATGGGCTCTCCTTTTCCTTTGATCTATGGATTGTGAACATTAGGAAAACAAATAATAACCTAAGTAAAACACTTCAGGCCCAGCTGTCAGGCATTCCCCAAAGCATCTAGAGCTTGTACTGGAAACTTAGCAGGTGCAAATATATTAAGGCAAGTGTTGTGGACTGAATGATTATGTCCCTTCAAAATGCTGTATGTTGATCCCTAATCCCCAATGTATTTGGAGTTGGAGCCTTTGGGAAACAATTGGTTAGCTTAGGTAATGAGCAGGACCCTCACGATAAGTGGCCTTATAAGGAGAAGAAGACAGAGGGCACTCTCCCTCTCCACAGGCATGCGCACACACATGCAAGTGAACACACAACACAGGGCTCCATCCACAAGTCAGGAAGGGAGCTCTCACCAAGGACTGGATCTGCTGACCCCTCCACAGCTGTGAGAAATAAATGAACATCTGCTGTTTAGACCATACGGTCTATACTATTTTGTTACAGCAGCCTAAGCTTAAAAGTCACTTAAAAATAAGAACACCAGATGAAATACCTAAAGAGAAATATCAAAAGCTTCCTCCAGTCTGCATCCCCTTCTGACTCCACTGTTAATGGACCTTGTCAAAACAGGGATTCAGGTTTTTCTGTTATGAGAAGGGAGCTGAACTAATAAATCTTTTAGAAAAGATACTGTACCATGAACATAGGGATTGTCCGTATTAGATGTAATAAAATGTTTACTCCTTTGAGCCTGGCTGTTACATTGATTACTCATAGGATACTGGTTGGGTTTGTGAAATCTATCAAATCCCCTCCTAGTGTCAAGCTAGACTCGGATTTCAAATAAGTAAATAAAACATTTTTAATTTAGAATGTGGCTTGAAGGAAATAAAGGATGGAGAGCTGAAAAATGTTGAAGCCAGCATGTGAAGGATAGAAGATATGGGAAGAAGAGATGTGGATAAATCGCAGTTCTGGTGAATGAACTACTAAGAGCTAAAGCAGGTACAATAGTACAAAAATAGCAAGTGGAAACAAGAGGAATTATGAACAGTTCAGTTCAGGAAAGCAATGAGGTCTTGGAGGGGAGTGCAAACTGTAGATAAAAGCTAAGGAATATAAATGTTCTATAGGTAGCCATGAACCACTAATACTTTTTTTAAGATGGATGACAATATCTGAACTATATCTACAAAGATTAATCTGTGTGTAGGAAAGGGTAAATATCCCTAATGGAAAAAATAAATAATGAGAAAAATATAGTGTGTATAAGAGATCAACACATTAACACAGAGAACTTATTATAAGAAGACATAGGCTTATTTTGGCATCCAAGACCCAAACTAGGGAATGTAGGACAGGACTTACACATAGGTTTACCTAAATTAGCTTCTCTTATCAGGAAGAATGACCATGTGGGTGCCACCTGGGAGACCTCAAATGTTAATAGGCGTTTGGATTATTCATTATTCTGCCTGAAGAATTCTCTGGAAACCCTACCCACTGAGAACACCTCAATCTTCCAGCCTGGAAGAATTTGTCTTTTTGTTAATTATATGAGTCTAATCCTCATAGATATTATTATTTTGCATGAATAATGGATAGCACATATAAAATGGAAAGCTCTGATCAAGAAGTACTGTTCAGATATTGAGAAGAATGCCTGGTACTCTTTGCAGGTCCTAGGGCATGATGGCTCTGATGCATTTCACTCTGATGGTCAGAAGTAGTGTGAGCCATTGGAGAACAACTCATTCATTTCAGCTAATTGTACAGTTCTGATCAAATACAAGCTACTTTTAGTAAGTTATTCCCAATCAATGTTATAATATACAATATTATAATCTTCCTTCATTATAGAGGTCTATTTGAAGCCTTCCTTTCTTACATTACCCTTACAAAGATTAATTTTGTATTTTCTCTGCAGTGTCACTTGAAACATGAAGCTTTCACCCCATAATCGTAAGCTTTTGTGTGAATTCCACATCTTCCATCCTTTCTTCCACGGGAGCTACTCACCTCAAAGACATATGTCTGTGGTTCTCATCCCTAATACCATTGGGCCTTGGCAGTCTTCTTTCTTTGTTAATTCTTCTTTTGTGTTTGCAGGATTTGTAGTTGTTACCAATGATACCTTTAAAATAGGTCACCAATATTTTTCATTGTACCTGGGAGTCATATAAAGAAAAAAAACTTCTGTAATAATAACTCTTTCTCTCTCTCTCTCTCTCTCTGTCTCTCTCTGTCTCTCCTCTCTGAAACTAGACTATGAAGGTAGAAGGTGAGATCCCCTCTCTAAAACTAAGCTAGTGAGGGTAGTGAGATCATTTTTCTATTTTTCTATTGCCTGATCAAAAAATATCCTATTTTTCTACCATTTAAAACATGTAAGTTTCTCTTTTATCTTATTTTTCTTAATTTTTTTTTTTTTGGAGAGAGAAGGTCATGAAGAGGAACACCAATGTATGGTTGCCTTTCACCTGCTTCCAGCTACAGATCTAGCTGGAGACCTGGCTTGCAATGTAGTTATGTGCCCTGCCTGGGAATCGAACCAGCAACCTTTGGATTCATAGGCCAGTGCCTATCCATTGAGCCACCAGCCAGGACTTGTACTTTTTAATGAAGCAAAAGAAAGGTAGTCAGCCTGCTGCTCGTATTCACACAGACTATTCGGTGGCTTGAATATATTAAAAGTGATATATCAAATAGATATCCTATGTAATAAATATGAGTCAAATTTACTTGTTGTGTTTTTCTATAATTTAAGAAACAGGGTTTGAAGAACAGAACAAAAACTCAACACAGTGAAAATTGATCTTTTAGGCTAATTTTGCATATCTAAGGTAAAAAATAATAATTCTGTGGATGATGATTATAATGGTGGTAATAATTACAAGTTTTCTTGGATGATTAGATTGAAGGCACTAATGACAGTATAAAAAAAAAGCTTCAAAATAAAATTGCATTTTGAGACACCCACATTTTTTAAAGCAATATAAGACTAAAATAAAAGCAACCTTGAAATTTTTATTTTTCTTAATTGATGGCAATTAAGTTTTATGATTTTTCAAGCTTGATATGCTTCTGCTTAATTATCCTTCTCGCCATGTAATTCTCTCTACATGTATTATTGCTCAGAAAAAAATTTATATACTATAAAAACGGCTGCCTCTTCCTAAGTACCTTCTATAGGACGACTGTACTAGGCACCTTACATATGCTATTTCACAACAACCCTAACAAAAAGTGTGGCCTTACCTTTATTTTATAGCTGAAAACACAGGTCTCTCATTTACACAACTGTGAGTGGCAGCTCCAGGATGCAAATGCATTTCATTTACATCATTAGAGAGTCATTCAGTTGATTGATATTTAAGTAAAGACAGGCTTATCAATAAATAGTATTATATTTGCACAATGATGGTTTCTTCCTCTTTTATATCTTGTCCTATTCTTCTTCACTTGGGAGGTGTTTTCAGTCACTTCCACTTCCCTGTAAACTCCCTCCCCCTCCTCAGCTATGAATAACAATGTCAGTAGAGGTTCCTGTGGAATTCTAAGGATATAAACCAGTAAAAGTTACTTAGTAATTGGCAGAGGAGATACATAACTTTCTGTTTCTGAAGTGGCTGGGTGCATAAAATATCACTGAGGAGGTATTTTCTTAAAAGCCAATTTTTGGGGACCTACCCTTAAGTAATTCTGATTAGTTGAGCTAGGATGGGGCCTAGGAACCTGCAACTGTAACTGCATCCATAGGTGATTCTCATTTACAGACAGGTTTGAGAACCACTTGCTAAATCAAAAGAGTTGCTAATCAATAATTGTATAACTCCAAGGTGAAGATCAACTCAGCTGCACATTAGAATCACCTGGAGAGATTATTAAAATTCTAATACTCAGGACCCACCCCAGACCAATCACATCAGGATGTCTGAGGGGGAGACCTGAGCACCTGTGTCTTCTTGTTTTCTAAAGCTCCCCAGGTAACTACAATGCACAGTCAAGGTTAAGAACTGCTGCTGTGAGGGATGAAAATAATCAGCCAGAGTTTGTTTCTACTCCAGATCACCTCTCTCTGTTTCTTCTCCTTTCCCTGGGCTACAACTGCAGAGTTCTCACCTGAATGAGATGAAATGTGAACATTTCCGACTGCAGCTAAAGTACCGTTCCAGCCAGGAGAAATAGGTCTGCAGCTTCCAGCTGGCCGGTCTTCCACTGGGTCAAAATAGCTAGGTGCCCGAAACTGAAACGTGAAAGAAAAATGTTCCCTCATTTCATCCTTTTACCCTACAGATATTTAAGCTGAATGTGAACATTACCTTTTTATTCCTTTGAAGAAACATAAATAATTTTCTGTTTCTAACTTGCTTATATAACTCCACACACAAATTCTGAAACACAAACACTCATGCAATCTTTTTTGCAAAATCTTGCTTAAACTGTGTCCCCTTGTGTATTGTAAAACTGTGACAGGAAGAAAGGGAGATGGAAGTGTTAGGAGCTCCTGAGTAAGACTGAACAAAGGGAAGATAGAAATCTTAAAGATTATGGAAGGTTAAAGGTACAGGTGCCCAAAAAAGAACCAATATATTTATATAGCATATCTATACTACTACAATTTCCAAAAGGCGTCAGTAAACGCTTTAAGTTGGATAAGGAGGTCATTCCAATTCCTCAATTTCTCAAAGAAAATAGAAAGGCAGCAGCTAATGCTGATGTAGCTGTGAGCATACAGGGTCAGACATTGAAAAGCTAATGAGGTGATAAAGGACTGGAAGATTATGAGTCATTGTTTTCTAGGACAGGTTTGAATCCACTTTTTAGCTAAAATCTACCACCATTCCTTGTTTTTTTCCTTTATGTGTTTGAATCTGGTCCAACAAACTCTTAAATCACCTCAAGGATCAGGATGCTCTTCTCAGTTCCTGTCATAAGAATGTAAAACAGGATGGCAAGAGTCTGATGGGTGATTGGGAAGTAGAGAAAAATTGGAAATTATCTCCAGTTTATGTCTAAGTCAATTTAAATCAGCAGATGAGCCGAAACTTGAGCAGGACAAGCTCACAGTCTTATGAGCCAATTCAAAATGAGTTTTAAAACAAATTTAGAACCCAAAAGGCAATTTAATTCAAAATTCCTCTAGGCAGAAAACCAATGGGACTTTAAAACATGGCAAAATGCAAATAAAAGGGCAGATTCAAGGGTAAAAATATTTTACAAGTTCCACTGACAGCACAAAAATGCTATTTAAATATAGGACAGTAGGAAACTGATATTGAACAACATTTATTTTTTAAAGCACTAGACTGGAAATGAGCAAACCCTGATAGAGTTTTCACTCTGCCAGTAACTAAGAGCCCCGCGCAAGTCACGTAAAACCTTCTGAGCCTTAGGTTTCTCATTGGTAAAAGAAAGGTAAGAGATAATTGATATTATTCACACCCACCCAAATGCTTGGTTTTGTATGTCCTTGGAAACCACAAGCTTTAGATTGTCTGAAAAGTCTATACCATTTGATTCTCTTGTACGGTAAAATTGCTTTAAAATCCAATTTGATTCATATAATTCCTTCTGTGTACAACAGACTAAAAAAACCCAACCTAAATTTACTGTAAACTATGTAGATTTAGTTTACAGAAAATTAATAATGTTGGACTGAAAAGGAAAGAAGTTTCCAGAATTAAGAAAATATTTCGAGGTGGTAAAATATTTTCTCTAGAAATTATTTTTCCTTAATCCCCAAACCATTATAATTACCAGAGACTGAACTATGTCTCTCTGGCAAGAAAGAATAAAATTTTTACTAATTGATGGATAAGATTTTTGAATCAATGCTTGACCAGCATCCCGCCCTTTTCCCTTCCACAATTTCCTCATTCTCTCTGAGCCTTTTTCCCACCATCATCTCATCTCTCACCAGCAGGAAGACTTCTCCTAGCCTTCAATTTCTTTTTGAGTTTGTGGTTCAGAAAATTGTCTTGTTCCTTTCAGTAAGCTTGGCTCCTTTCCTCCAAGTGGCGCTAATATTAGACATCTTAGAAGTTACTACCTTCATTCTTAAAAAATTCCTATCTATCTAGAGGCATGTCTTAGAAATAAAACTTCATTCTTATCAGAAAGTATATGCTTATAAACTTTATTGCCTAAAGTGATGGCAACTATCCAATTTTAAAACAAATAAAGACACTTGATTTACCATGCATATTATAGAAGCTAAAAGGTGAATCCTGTTGTGAATCTCCATTGATTTAGAGTAAAGCACAGGGAAGCTTACCATGTAATTCTGTTGTAAAATGCTATTGATTTCCTGTACAATATATAGAAGCTCATGGTGTGACCTTATTGGGAGACTCTTATTCACCGTGCAGTAGCATAAAACCAATGGAGTCCCTTGGTGATGAAACTCTCTGGTCTACTATGAATCGCAGAGGGTTTTATTGTGTCACTTTATGGTAACAAAACTTGAAATTTCATTAACCCATTGTGAATTTCTCATTAGAAGCCCTGCTGTAGCTTGAAACGGGGCTCCCACTGATCATGAACAATGACAAGCACAGTCTTACTCTATGGAACTAACTCATGAAAAAGCAACCTAAGGAGAATAGCTTCTGGCATAAGACACATGTGTTACTAATCTTTCCCTTAGTAGGAAGTAGAAAATATTTTACCCTCACCAAACAATAATTTAACTGAATTTCCTAGTATAAAAATGTCAAGTCTGGACTTCCGTTCAAAATGGAGGTATAAGTAGCCACATGTCACTTCCTTGTGCAACCGCAGAGAGAATTACAAGAATATCTCAAAACAAATGAGAACCAGAACTGTCAGAAAATTGAACTGTATGAAAGTCTGACAACCAAAGATTTAAAGAAGCCACATTCATCCAGACTGGTAGGAGTGATGGAATAGCAGAAACAGGCAGAGAGGCAAGGAGACAGAGTGTGGTAAGAAGAGGCAGAGATGGTAGCAATGGGACAGGTGGACCCACTCTTACATGTGGTGGGTAAAAATCGAGAGGACTACCTTAGAAGCGAGCAATCCAAGCCCCAGGCCAGACTGCACAGCTCCAGCATTGAGAGGATGAATCCCCATAACTATGGGCTATAAAAGACCAGTGGGGTTTGGGCAGTAAAAAAAACTACCATATTTTCAGGAGAGTCCACATAAAGGGCCCACACAGACTTGGAACATATACAAACCCATCTACCCTGGGATTCACCACCAAGACAACAGCTGGAAGGGTGAGGGTACCAGTTGCATCAAAAGTGGGTGAAGTGACAGGAAATGGGATGTGTGCTAGGCAAACCTTCAGAAGTCAGACAGTAGCTCTGTCCCCTCTCTGAGCCCTCCCCCAATGCAGAGCCACAAAGCAATGAAGCAGATTGCCATGCACTGATGAATATCTAAGGCTCCAGTCCTTACAACACAACAGGTACCTTTTCTAAGACAGAGAGCCAAAGCAGCTTTACCTAATACACAGAAACAAACACTGGGAGGCTGTCAAGTTGAGGAGACAAAGAAATATGGCCCAAACGAAAGAACAAAACAAAACCCAGAAAAAGAAATAACAAAATGGAGATAAACAACCCATCAGATGCAGAGTTTCAAACACTGGTGATAAGGATGTTCACAGAGCCCACAGAATGTGGCAAAAACGTATGGGAAAAAATGAAGGTTACACTAAATGAAATTTTTAAAAAATCTAAAGGGAACCAACAGTGAAAAGGATGAAGCTGAGAATCAGATCAACAATTTGGAACACAAGGAAGGAAAAAGCATCCGATTAGGCCAGCAGGAAGAAAAAAGAATTCAAAATAATGGAAATAGACACAGGAACCCCTGGGACAACTTTAAACATACTAACATCCGAACCACAGAGGTGCCAGAAGGAGAAGAGGAAGAGGAAGAAATTGAAAACCCCCCATTTGAAAAAATAATGAAAGAAAACTTCCCTAATTTGGCAAAAAAAAAAATAGATATACAAGTCCAGCAAACTCAGAGAGTCCCAAACAAGTTAGACCCAAAGATATCTACTCCAAGACACATCATAATTAAAATGCTAAAGGACAGCCCTGGCTGGTGGCACAGTGGATAAGGCACCGGCCTGTGAACCCAAAGGTCACTGGGTTGATTTCCAGCCAGGGCACATAAACAGATGGCAAGCCAGGTCTCCAGCCAGGTCCGTAGCTGGAGGCAGGTGAAAGGCAACCATACATTGATGTCTCTCTCCCTCTCTGCCTCTCTCCCATCCCCTCTCTCTAAAAATAATAAATAAAATCTTTTTCTTTAATGCCAAAGGTCAAAGATAAACAGCAAATCTTAAAAACAGCAAGAGAAAAGAAGAGTTACCTACAAAGGGTTATCTACAGAAGACTATCATCAGACCTATCAAAAAAAACTTTAAAGGCAAGAAGGGGCTGGCAAGCAGTATTCAAAGTGATTAAAAACAAGGACCTACAACCCACATTACTTTATCCAGCAAAGCTATCATTTAGAATGGAAGAGCTTCTCAGACAAGGTAAAGCTAAAGGAGTTCATCATCACCAAGCCATTATTACATGAAATGTCAGTGGGACTTATTTAAGAAAAAGAAGAAGATCAGAACCATGAACATTAAAAGGGCAACAAATTCACAACAATCAACAACTAAATCTAAAATAAAACACACTAAGCAAACAAGCAGAACAGGAACACAATCATAGTTATGGGGATCATATGGAAGGTTATCAGCTAGAAGGAGGAAAGGGAAGAATAGGGGGAAAGGTGGAGGGATTAAGAACCATAATTGGTAGGTACACAATGGGCGAGGGGATGTCAAGAATAGTATAGGAAATGGAGAAGCCAAACAACTTTTTATGCATGACCTGTGGACATGAACTAAGTGGGAGATTGCTGGAGGAAAGGTGGTACCAGTTGGAGGGGGAGCAAAGGGGGAAAAATTGGGACAACTTCAATAGCATAATCAATAAAATATATTTTAAATGCCAAATTTGACCAGAGAAATAACAGATCTTTAGTGTTCATTTACTCTAACAGTAGCTATATTTTATAAATACTTAAAAATTACTGGAGAACATTTTAATTTGCTCATATTTTATTTTTATTTAGAAAATCTGTTAATCATTTTTTGAACTATGTACAACTAAATGAGGTAACACAACATAAAATACATTATTATTCTACAGGTGACTTTTTAAGTGTTCCAAAAAACAGTCTTGTAATATTTTCAAAATGGAAAACTTATATAAAAAAAGCCATACAGTGTATACAATTTTATGGTGTTTTTCAGTCAAATACTGTTATCAACTTATTTTATTTTTAAATTTAATTATAAATATTTCTCATTGAGAAAGAATTTTTGTTTAAAAGGTTATTATAAATCTGTTGCTCTTCAGAATAAGCTTCCTTTCTTCTGAATATAATAAAATAAGCCCTTTTCAGAAGAAACCCCATGTCAAACATCATTTTTTTGTATGTTAGGTTTATATCCTTTATATAAATTATTCAATTCTGCCTTTCTCTTAAGCCTGCATATTTCTTTTTTGACTTAACATGAAAAAATGTACTTAATAGCAAGAAAATGAATGAATAGTCCTTCCTTTCAGTCCTTTCTGCTGTTTAAGAAATGCATTGTGATTTAATATGCTACAAAGATTCCTTTCAACTTCAAGGCAGATGAAAATTTATGCTATATGAGATTTCTTCCAGAAAGTTCTATCTGTGAATGTTCTCTTCTTACATGTATATACACTATAACTGTGAAGAACAATGTTTAAGAGATGGTTTGAATTTTATATACTATTGTATTTTCTGTCAGTCAAAGACTAATTATCTCTGATGTATCTTACAAGTTATAAAGTAAATTTTAAAAAATAATATATCCTCAAAAAAAGTGTTCTCTTACCCTGTCCACAGAAATGAAAATTATTTGTATTGAGAAGAAGGAAAACAAACCTGAAAGACAGAAAATATCAGAATTAAATGCTACAACTGGTCCATATACTTGCTTCCTCTATACATACCCCCATCAAAAATGTCTCCAAGGGAACCCCTTTCTAAAGCTACAACCCCCAGCTGGGGAAGTCTCAAACCGTAAGGACGGTGTAAAGAGAAATCCATGTTTCCTCTTGTCACAAAAATAAATAAATAATACTATAGGTCACTTGCAAATATTTCCTGCATGCTTAACAAATAAGTCAGGCACTATTTTAGGAGCTTTTCATACATGAACTAATTTAATCCTCACCATGACTTTTGAGGTTTTATTATGAACCTCATTTCACAGATGCAGAAATTGAGCACGGAAAGCTTTCGAGCCCTCCCCAAGGATGCAGAGATAATAGATGGTAGACAGGCTTCCAACCCAGGCAGTGTAATCGTGGAGACTGGGCTGTATAAGACCCTACACTAGGCTTCTCCAACAGTGATAATGACTATACTCATTCAAATTGTACAGAGGGGACTGATTTTATGTAAAGGTTAGACCTATTGTCAATAAACACATTGTTTCACTCTCATTACTGTGTGTGTGTGTGTGTGTGTGTGTGTGTGTGTGTGATTCTAATGTGAATAATACATTTCAGTAATTTAAGAATTCTTTTGAAGAATGTGGATAAAAGCAATGTGTACAATGTGTTTTTCTATTGTGAGTATATATCCTGCCACAGTTGTTTCTGCCTTTGGTGGGGGTGGGGGGAATGAGTTTATTAGAAAGAATTAAGAGGCATTTAAAGAAATAAGAGACATTTCATAACCCTAAGCAGTACTGAGCTAAAACTACATGATTTCATGGTCATGTAAGAATTTTGCCTCCTGAAATATCACATAGCTCAATAAGGTTAAATGTGCTGCCAAAATTCTATTCCTAAAAATATCCCAAAACCAGTAACTTGCAAGCCATTCAAATCAAAGACAGTTTTTATAGTCTTTCTCCTTCCTTAAAGGAGTAAGTGATGAAGTGGGGGAAGATCATTCACATGTCAAGAAGCCTTTAACTGCCTTAGCTGTAAAGTTGATTAATAGTTATCACATTGGACCTAATAGCACAGCAGATAACATACTTTTCTGCTCCGTGTAAAAGCCTTCCTTGGGTAGTAAGAAGCTATCCTAGGTGTGAGAACAGCTGTTTGGCATCTGTAACATTTTTTAGAGTAGCAGACTTTAGCCCCAGGGACACAAGAAACTAGAATCACCAAAGTAGCATCTTCAAAACCACAGAAGCTTTTGTGTGTACCCCACCCCCACCCCCAACCCCCGTAGATTCAGGGTTTATGGAAATCTCTGTGAATGTTGGGGCAGGTCTGGATCTTGTGGGGCAGTGCTTCTCAAATTTAGGCAAGGGAAGACGTTGACCTAGAGCACTTGTGGAAACACACGTTCTGGGGCCTGAGAGTTTGCATCTCTAAAAGGCTCAGAGATGAGTCGTCGTCTGCTGCTGCTGCTGCTGCGGCAAGAACCCTTGTGAGCAACTTTGGACTGTTTTAGGGCATCCTTGTAACCACCGTGATTCCTGAAACTGCCTCTCCTTCTCACTATTTCATTCTCTTCTCTCACACCTGCCAGACAAACAGCTCTGGCAACCACAGGACATGCAGAAACAATCACTGGGCTCTGATCAAAAAAAACAAAAACAAAACAACCTACAAGGTCACAGTGAAGCTTAGGGCTTCCTCATCTGGGCACCTGAGAATGAAAAACGAGGATCCCTGCAGTGGGGAACAATTCTGTCTTACCTTCTCCAGGAGCTTGAAATGTGGCAGGTGACCTTAGGGTGTGGCTTCATGCTACAAAAAAAAGCCAAGGGGACTTGAAGTAGAGTACATGTGAGGTCTGATTTAGATGTTCCCTGCAGAGTTTAGTCAAGACATTTCTTTATTCTCCATTTAGGTCACTATTGACCAAACTCACAGCAAAGTTTTCAGTAACTATTAAATGATCAAATTATATAATCATCCATTTAGTGGCACATTTTTAAAGGCACATCCAAAGGAGCTCAGCACAATACATTCGTGATGCACTTTGGATGGTGAACACACAAAACAATTTACAGATGATGTATTATAAAATTGTAAAAAACAAACAAAACAAATACATCCGTTTACATTTCTTGGTTAAGTTTAAAAAAGTAAAAAAGAGGGGGCGGATTATTGTAACAGGCTTTCTGTTGTGAATAAGGCATCCTCATTTTATCAACTGAGAAATTGTTTCAAAGGAATTAGATTATAGGGGATGTAAAGCACAGCATAGGAAATATAGTCAATAATATTGTGATAACTATGTATGGTGCAAGGTGAGTATAGTCAATAATATTGTGATAACTATGTATGGTGCAAGGTGAGTACTGAGAATATTCAGAGGATCACTTTGTAAAGTATATGATTGTCTAACCACTATGCTATACACCTGAGACCAATAAAAATTACTGAAAGTAAACAGTAATTGAAAAACTAAAAAGTACTAGGTTATTTGCCTGAGATCACATGCCAAGAGCATAGAGAGAGGGAGAGACAGCAGGCTGCATGGGCTGTGTGTGCAGGGGGACATGAAGTCACAGCTGGAGCTGGAGTGGATCATGGAGATCCTTCAGGGGGTTGCAGACATGTCCAGGACTCAGAGGACCTGTAGCAGCAGAAAGGGTTGAAGGACTGAGTCAGCTGAGGAGAAGGATCTGGGAAATGCCATCCCTGTGTGAAGGCATCATCCAGTCTTGGACAGCGGATGGCAGCTGATACTCAGGGACCAAGTAAAATGAGGGATTTCTTCTGGAAGGAGGCCAGTGAAGACTTTAAAAATAGCAAAGTACCAATATGTAGACCTTGAAGCCAAAAGCTCAGGAGTTAAAGACCGGATCTATTGACTTTGAGATACCTTAGGGACATTCAAATGGAGGTGCATTTTGAGAAACCAATTTGGCAATCACCTGTTTGTAGATGGAAGCTGAAAGCATGGAACCGACCACAGACACTCACTGGGTTTTCACATCATCCCACAGGCTTCTCCTTCTCTGTCCCAACCACATTGTAATAGAGTAGCTGTGGTTGTATAGTGTGACTTCTCCCTTCCAGGCCACTGTTAACTGGATGGGGAGAGTGTACATTGCCCAAAATGAACCAGGAAATTTGGAATTGGAACTGGAAAAGTCCAACTTCAGTCAGGTTGCTTATTATAGAAAATATAAATTTGGTCTATTGTTTCCAGCAGCAATTTTCCATTGTGTAAAGCAAGAAGAGAAACATAGAGATGAAGACAAAGAGAAAAGACATTTTGGTTTATCTACAATGCTTTGGCCCTGGTTAGACTCATCCCTGAAATGTAGCTGCATCAAAGGTCTTAGGGTCCATGAGGCAACCTTCTATCTCCACCTTTTTTATTTAATCAAGTTTAATTTGATTTTCATTACTTCAAATCAAAAGTTTTAATATAAAGTGATATTGATAATAAATGTTATGGAGACACATTTTAGAATGAGGAAAAGACTTTTAGGAGAGAAGAGAAACATCCTGGCTAATAACCAACATTAAATATCAGACAGAAGAAGCCCTGGCTGATGGCACAGTGAATAAGGCACCAGCCTGCAAACCCAAAGGTCACTGATTTGATTCCCAGCCAGGGCACAACCAGGTTGCAAGCCACGTCTTCAGCTAGGTCCGTAGCTGGAGGCAGGTGAAAGACAGCCATACATTGATGTCACTCTCCCTCTCTGCCTCTATCCCTTCCCCTCTCTCTCTAAAAATAATAAATAAAATATTATAAATAAATAAGTAAATATCAGACAGAAGAGAAGAGTTTGTAGGAGGTTGAGAAGTGGTCAGAGGGGAAAAAAAAAAACCAAAAACAAAACAAAACAAAAAACCTGTGACTATAGTGGGTCCCAAGTGAAGAGTAACCCATTTTAACAAAGTGTCAAATTCTGCCTGTCAAGTAGTCATGAAACATAAAGAGTGAAATGTGGCCAATGGATTAAATAAGAGGGTGGTCACAGTTGGAGTGGGTTAGTGTGGAGCTGTGAGAAGTAAATAGTAAGACAAAACAGAAAGAACAAGGATATGGGTAACCCAATCAACACATTTGATTTTAAAGAGAGGAGAGAGTATAAAGGGTACTTGGTAATAATACAAGGTATTTTTGGGACGTGTGTGTATATTATACACATTGGAAACAGGTTGACATATTTAAGTTCTGTTGGAAGACATCGACCTATTAGGGATACAGTAGAAAACAGGGCAATTGGTAGCATTAGGGCCTGAGAAGCCAGGAGGGTTGGATCCTGAGAACACCTGAGAGATGCCTCTTACTTCACCAGCAGAAACGGAAGCCATGGTCAGCTGAGATCAGATGCCAGGTCACAGTCAGGGAACTAAGGAAGTGGGACAGCTTAGCCACTTAGTGTTGGTTTCCTTCTCTCCTTTCTAGCTCCACTTCTTTTCCTTCTCCAAGTCTGGAAGACATGAGCCCTGAAACTCCTGCCCTCCTGGGGTAACAGAGAATAGAGCCTAGGAAGTGGGTGATCCAGAGCAGACCTTAGTATGACTTGGTCAGTGTCATCCTCCACTATGTTATTCTGTTCTCTTCTGCAATGCATATATTCTGTCTTCAACCCATAAATTTATAAATATATTTCTAATACCCCCCATTAAACTGAAATCTCTTTGTAGGAGAAAAACCCTTATTGTCCAGTTTTGTACTTTCCTCTTCAGTAAGACATACAAATGGCTCTTACAAACAGTTTTTTAATCAATTCAGTAGAAATGCTACTTAGTATCTAACATCAATAGCAACTTAAAACCTAACCATCCTTTCTAACTTCTGACACAAAAGGATCTTCATTTCTGATTACCTTTTAAAAATTGAATTGGCATATGTGTTTGCTGGTGATCTCAGAAAGAAAATTAGCACTTTGTAGAATTTATTTAATTTGTAGATGCTTTAGAGGTTTTTATAATCTGATTCATTTAAATGAACCTCCAAATAAGTACCAAATTATAGCTAGATTTTTTTATTCCTTTTAGTTTTTTGAAATGTTAAACGTTCCTTCTTTACTTCTTTTCAGAACTATTTGTTCCAAATCCATTGCAGACTCATCCAGAATTTTTAAAATCCGGATTCATTTCAGGCATCACATTATGAAGCTAATGTTTCCATGGTTTCATATATCTAATGGCTCCTGAATATACCCTTCAGGATCTGTAAAATCCTTCCAGTGCCCCTTTCTCCTCTCCCCACTAATGTTGAGCCTGTGCTTAATATCTGTTAACCTAAACCTATTCAAATGTAAGTCATGTGATTGAAAATGCATTTCTGCTGTTAGTATTTCTAATATACTTTTTCCATTTTATTCATTTACGATCTGGTTACTTTCATGTTTAATATTGGGTTTTGGGATGAAGTCTGAGCCACCGGTACTCTTTAATGGTGCACTGCTGCCCTCTAGCTCATGTTTGAAAAATTCCCTGCAATGTAACATTTCTTCAAATAACCTCTTGTTTTTGCTCATAAATAGATACCCATTCTTTTCCCATGAATCGTGTATTGACAGTTCTAGAACAATTCAATAATATGGTTATTAATTAAAAGTAGGCATCTCTTTTCCAATAAGATCAATATGATTATTACACTCTATATTTGCAATCAGTTCTCTTTTCACCTTAATTTAGACCTTTTCCTTTCAGGTAAGCTGCCTGTTCTTAAAAACCAATGTGCTTTCTTATTGGTTTTTCCTTAAGCATCTAGGGAGAAGTATCACATCTTTTATGTGCTTGGTGAATACTGAGTACTTGTCAAAGGATATTTTTGAAGATGGAACAAAATAAATTCAGTTCAAATTCCAAGGACTGTCAGAAATTTTACCAGGTATTTTTTATGTTCAAAAATTTATAACAACTATTTAAGGCATGATTTACTATTCTTCTCTGAGAAAAGTTCTGAAATAAATCCTGTTATGGCCTGCTATTCTTTTGTGATGAGATTTTCTGGCCTGGATAGAGTAGCTGGCAGGTAGCTATTACTGGAACAATACCACATCTGGTTAGCTGAGATTTGTTTGTAGTCAAACACATTACCTAAAACTCAGTGAAACTGCATTAAGTCAGACTGCATATTAACAAAAAAGGAAAGGTCCAATTATTTAAGAATCTACCTGCATTTTGGTACCCGGAAGCCTTAAAAGTGAAATGCAATGGGCAGCATAATTTTCAGTTTTGTACTCAGCTGGAATGGCTTTTTGGATTAGCACAGAGACATGAGACTCAAAAGGTAGAAGAAACCTGCATTTGATTTCCCATTCTCCCAACACTTAATTTCTCTGAGTCTTACACTTCTTTTAAAATAATCAGCATGCCATTCTCATGAAACTGTACACAGCACCAAATAAGGCAATAAATGGAAAGCACCATCATGGTGTATATTCTATACAAAGAGCCTAATAAACCTTTGCTAAATTTCATGTAAACATTAAATTGTTCCTACTTCTTTTTATTAAGAATCATTCCCTTATCAAAGTTGCCTGCTCTTTGTGTATCTTTTCATATACTCCTTTTTTTTAGTCAGTGTTCTTTTTGCAAATTCCAGCTAATTTAAGCAGACAATGAATTTATGAAAAAATATTTGGTAATTCATGGAACCCAGAGAGACTCAAATCAGGCTTGGAAGATACACTTGACTGCTCCAGAGAGACCCTAAGCCACTGCCACTGGGCAACAGTACCACCAGGGTCACATGCCCCAGGATACCCACTACCACTGGAACTCTTATCACAACTGCCTCCCTCTGGCTTACCCAGAGTGGAGTCTCCAAAGGTTGAGTGATTGCAGCTGACTGGCACAGTCTTTGAAGCTACATGGCTGCAGGAACTGGGCAGGTGAGGCTCTGATTCTACCTTGGGAGGCAGGAGGCAAAAGGGCAGAAATCCCACAAACAGAAAGCGATCAACTGGTTTCACAAGACCATTTCACCCTGCTCCTTGCTTTTTACCCCATCATGCTGATCAAATTGTGTTTACTCAGGAGTTTCTAGAAACAGAGAAGCTGAAGGCTAATAACGAACTACAGATTATTGATTCTTTCAGCTGTCCCCATCTCTATTTTTCATTCTCTGGGTGTAGGAAGGTGTGTGAGAGTATTAGACTGTACAAGGATGGAACTCTGTTATGCTTACAGAATATAGGTTGATTGGTTAAACAATTATTAAATTCCAAACATATGCAAGGAGCAAAAATATAAATATAAAAATGAATAAGATCTGCGTCCTTCATTCTGGAAACTCATCTTAATTAGATCTGGCATGTATATCACTAATCACAGACAACATGCGAAGAGCTTCAACAGGGAAGGTGCAAGGCACTGTGCACATATGTAATGTTTAGAGATACAAGTTCTAACACCTGTAATAGAATAGCCAAGATTAAAGGTATCATTCAATAATACCTATATTATAAACATATTGGCAAGTCTGTTTTGTTATACTAGTGACTGGAGACATGTCAATAAACTGTTGTGTGATGCTCATAAGTTCAGACTGCACTGTGTGCTTCCAGTTTTTAGTCATATTTAGCTTTTAGATCTTTCATTGCCTTCAAATCATTTCAAGCTTCATTGTTATTCAGACACTCACTGTAAAATGAAATTTTAGATCATAAAATGTCCTTGAAAATAGAAGCTTCTTACTATGACACTAATGTTTTACTTTCCAGTCTTAAAATATTACAGTTTTTAATTTACATTTTTTATATATACTCATTTAATAAACAACTTTAAATTCAGTAATCACATTTTCCCGTAAGCTTTGATTAGAACAATTATAGTAAATGAAAATAAGAAAGTAATTTCTGTGAAGAGATTCATAAAGCATCCTTTTCAAGCCATAAAGCAGCCTTCTAAGCACTTATTTTCTTCTTTTTTTTTTAAATCAGAATTAGGGCTACAAAAAAATTCTTTCTGTTCTGCTTAAGCTACACAGACCCAAAACTCTTTGTCTGCACATCTGCTTTGTCTTGATCTCCCCTAGTTCTATGTGTTTTAGCAGGAGACTTAGTAGACAAAAGGGTCCCAATAAATGCTGCTGAATGTCTGAATGGCGCTCTTATCTACGCTAAGAAAGTAGATGCATCAGCAAAAAGTCCCCTCCAAACTAGAAACCAATAACTAAATTTTTACACCTACCCTAATTTTTCTGTAGCCCTAGATGTTCTTTGGCTGATGTTGGTTTGCCTTTAAAAACATAAGAATAGCCCTGGCTGGTGTGGCTCAGTGGATTGAGCACTGTCCTGCAAACCAAAGGGTCACTGGTTCGATTCCCAATCAGGGAACATGCCTCGGTTGCAGCCCAGGTCCCCAGTTTGGGGCACATGAGAGGCAACCACACATTGATGTTCCTCTCCCTCTCCTTCTCCTTCCTAAATAAATAAATAAGAATATATATCAGCACACACCTAAGGGAAGTCTTCATGAAGACTGCCACACCAACTTATGTTATAAACTGATTGGTAACATTTGTCACCTCACTACTACTGTACAGTGAACACTGAAGACAATATTCCCATCATTTCCTCCCACTGGCATCCTGAATGTTGTATTTTTTAAATGCTAACAAAATTTAAAAGGAAAGATATAAAGGCTACAACCATGTGATTTGCAGAGTTTTTAATAACATCTTTAACCCATTGTGGTGAAAACCAAGCCAAAGCATGAGACATGTTTCATAAAGGCCCATGGACTATGAACAATTCTCTACAGCTGTGTGAGGGTATGAAACAATACAATTTTTTGCATGTGTGTGTGTGTCCAGGTTCCACTAACTCAAATTCTACACTAACTTGTACATGTGGGAAGGTTAAAGAAGTAGGCTTTTACTTCTATCTTTATTCTTTCATCCCCAAATCCTTCAAATTCCCCCCACACATGTACTCTGAGACATATGGCTCATACACACACGACAGTCACATTCACACAGTAAAAAAAAATTAAAAAGTTTTGTCACAAGCAAAAACAATCCAAAAATCACTGTTCTTTAAAGAGAAGTTTGTTTCTCTCTCAGATAAAAGTCTGAATGTGAGCAAAGCGAATTCTACTCCACAAAGCAGAGCTTCCATCTTGGTACTCCACCTTGTGTGGCCCCCATTGCCAAGGGCATTGTCCAGCTGCCAGCAGCAAGCGTAAGGGACGAAAGATGGACAAGGAGCCAGGAGTTTCCCTGAGCTTCCATATAGCGCATCTGCTTGCATCTCTTTGGCTTGAATCTAGTGACATGACCATACTCAGCCACAATGGAATCTCAGAAATGTCCCTTTTATTTTTCATCAGGTGTTCCCAACTGACATGTTTAGGTGGTATTACTGAGAAGAGACAGGAGAGCGAACATTGGCAATGACAGGCTGCCATGAAGTTCCTCCCTCCTCACCCTGCCATGATGTAACGTGTTGGATCTCATTCTTTGTTCTACCCACTCTATACCACCTTTCTCTCTAATTCGTAGTCCACAAAGAACTTTATTCTTATGTATCCAAACACATTTCTGCTCAAAGGAGAGACAAGGAAGCAATTAGTGAAGGACAGCCCAACATCCACTATTTAAGCTACTGAGCAAAGTAGCACCCACCTCCCACCATCTGTGGTCCTGACTTTCATGGTTTTAGTTATCTGAGCCACAGTCCAAAAAATATTAAATGGAAAAATTCCAGAGATAAACAATTCATAAGTTTCAAATTGTATGCCCTCCTGAGTAGCATGATGAAATCCCACACTGTCCTCTGTCCTGACCAGGACATGAATCATCCCTTTGTCCATAATATCCATGCTGTACATGCTATCCACCCATTGGTCACTCAGGAGCTGTGTGCATTATCACATCAACTGTCTCAGTATTACAGTGCTTATGTGCACATGACCTTTATCATACTTAATAATGGCCCCAAAGCACTAGAGTAGTGATGCTGCAATACAGATATGCCAAAGAGAAGCATAAGGTGCTTCCTTTAAGTGAAGAGATACGTATGTATGCATGCATGCAAATATAAGAAAGTATATATAGGGTTCAGTGCTATCCTCAGTTTCAGGCATCCACTGAGGGGGATCTTGGAATGCAATCCTGCAGATAAGGGGGAACTGCTGTATTACAAGTTTGAATAGGAGAATCTGAACCAAATTCTAATCCTCTGCCTATGTGTTTGCTATCTAAATTGAGAACACAGTTGGTTTTAATTGAACACAAAATCTCCCATTTGATCCTAAACATTAGAATGAGGTTTTCACTTGCTAGTAAGTGGATTTTGGATCTCACCCCTAAAGAAGCTAAATAGTGATAGTTACAGTATTATCTCATTCAAGTCTGGAACAAGTGTTCTCTGGAGAGACACCAACCTCTGTGGGCAGCACAATGAGTAATTTAAATACAAATTTAAGCTGCAAACATAGCCCTAGTTACCTAAGCATTTGTTCTCACACTTCACAAAGCACCAGAGGTACCTTTGAAATCTTTAGTTTCCAAGAAGGGAGCAAAACACAAGGAGCTAATCCATGCCCACACACATAATTCGTTCCACCTGTATTTTCTGCATTGGGCTTCTAGATGAGGCATTGTTTAAAAAAAAAAAAAGTTTTAAAATGTTTTACTTTATTGTTCCCAGCCTGAATTCTATTTCTTGTGGATTTGTGTCTTATGGACATTATAGCTTTGAAGTTCCTAGGCCTTTCACAGCTACTGAAGAAGGATAAAAAGAGAAGGGACATATGGGAACACTTCTGCTGACTTGTCATCATGACATATTTTTGCAAAACTTATTTAACTTATTTAGAAACATCACAGTGATGCTTGCAAAATAGATCCTCAGTATGTCTTGATTAGTGAGATTATACTAGCAAGTATTTCTGTCTTTCTGGCAGTCACAACCTATCCATATAATTGAAATTATTTTTCTTTACGTGACATAAATTTTGCTTTCTACTTCTTTATTATTTATTTATTTACAGAGGGAGAGGAACATGGATGTCAGAGAGGAACATCAATCGGTTGCCTCCCGTACACACCCTGACCAGGGACCAAACCCACAACCCAGGCATGTGCCCCAACCCAGAATCTAACTGGTGGCCCTTTGTTTCGTGGGACAATGCCCAACTAACTGAGCCACACTAGGCAAGGCTGATTTCTAATTCTTAGGATGTTTTTATTGTGCAAACATATTTTTTGCATGAAAAAACTGAGTATTTCTCTCAGCCAACATACACAGAAGAAATGAAGACCAACTGACCAGACATGGTAAATTTGCATATTACATCTTCACCACAACTTTATTGTTATCAGAATCCTCTCAGCAGTCCACTCATTTTAAATATTCTGTGGGGTAAAAAAAAAAAAAAGAAAAAAGAAAAAAAAAGCTAAAGTATATGCAATCCTCTTGTCAATTACAAAAGTCCAATTTCTTCTTTCTGGTAGATCAGCTACTTAAGTACAAATCACAGCACTAAAGAAATAAAGAGACCCATTTTAAATAAAATACTCTAAGAATTTATTTCTCTCCGCATCTGTTTCTTCATTTTCCAGCTCATATTTCTTCATGGCAACAAAATACCGAATAAAAGTTTCTCCTAGGGCCTGTCTCAGACATTGATCTTCCTCCAGTGCCACAAGGGCATCTTCCAGTTTCAAAGGGATCTCGGAAGGTGTTGACAGATAATGCTCTATGCTGTCACCCGGGTGAGCCAGGGCACCATCGCTGCTTCCAAGTCCATCCAAACCTGCTGCAACCGTCGCGGCCAGTGCCAGGTAAGGATTCGCTGTGGCTGAGCCCAGTTTATTTTCTATCTGGGCGCCTTTCTCCCCGTGACACTTGATATTAAAGGTGCAGCTGTTATCATTATAGCCCCACGTTGTAGGCACACTCTCCTTCTGGTCCTTGCTCTCCTTGGAGTAGCGTTTCCGGCAGCTCACAGTGGGAGCCAGCAGGCAGCTGAGTGCAGCAGCGTGCTTCAAGAGTCCTGCCAACCATTTTTTCCCAGTGATCGTAAGCTCCTCGATTCCAGAATTGCTGCAGAACATATTTTCCTTCCCGCCAACATCCCAGAGACTATGAGACAAAACTCCTGAATTGCAGAATCCAGTCTCAATGAAAAAGCTAGTGATGTAATTATATTTCCTGGCTACTTCTTTGACACCTGATCTGAGGGTGAATGCATTATCAGCTGAACTGATGCCAAATTCGGGCAGGAAACAGATTTCCACCTGACCAGGCCTGGTGGAGGAGGAGAAGCTCTCCACATTGGCTCCAGTGTGATACAAACCATCCACGAGGTCCTGGATGAAGGGCTGCTCATGATTACTTAGCAATGTTGAAGCTGGAAAAGACAAGGTCTTTGAATTGATCATTTCAGGCACACCAAAAATACAGAAATCAGAGATGAAAGCAGAGAGCAGAGAGAAGCCGGAGTCTTGAAGATGGCTCAGCTGCCTCTTAGCGATGTACCTCGGCGAAGTCAATAAAGGCTCACCAGTCACAGTGAATGTGTCACAGATCACTCTGGCAGTTCTCTCAGCCCATGGCAAAACTCGGAACGTCGATAACTCTGGCATCAGGACTATATCACTGTTAAAACACGTTGCTCTTATGTGATCCACTTCATTGTCCTTAGGATTTGGTACCAATTCGAGATAACCTCGGGGCATGAAAACGCCATGGGTCACTTTTTCCTAAAGAAGTTCAAGCATAATGCAATTAGGGTTTAAACCTTGAAAACAAACAGAAAGGTGGGAATAGTGCTTGCTCATGAGCAAAAAACTGTTTAACATCGATTAGTTAATACTAAGTTAATTTTAAATATTTTGAAATAAAATCCCAAAAGTACTTTTAAAACCAACTCATTATTTTTAGCCTTACAAGGTTTATATGAATCTGGAAAGAGCTACCCTAACTAAAAGGTGTAATGATGAAATATCTTTATAGTAAATGACAAAAGAAAGCCTTATAGAATTATTTGAAATGATCATAATTAAAAGTATTTTTCAAAGCACTTTTTATATTATGGCTTAGTTCCTAACACTTCAGACAAGCTTTTGTTTGTTTGTTTGTTTTGTTTCCTTTTATTTGGCTTATCTTGTTGCAATCTCCATAGTTAACTGACTCTCAAAAGTCTAGAGGAAAGAATTCTCAGTCCTTCTCAGAGAGCTGCCTGTAGTCAGTACTAGAACACACAGGACAGTCATCCTAATGCCAGAGGAGCCAGGTCTGTTGACAGCTGCCCTCCTCACTTCACTCATTTGTACACCCACTTAGGAATGAGCTACCTCACAATCTCACAGAGTCCCAAAATACCTTACCCCGAATGTGGATGTATATCTCCACAGTTGTTTTCAAAATGTCATATCCTTCAATTCAACATGAACTAGGGGGTCACCAAATCTGACTTCTCATCCTGGTTCTTTCATTATTTGTGTTAGGCAAATTATTGAAGTTAGGCAGTCACTGGACTTTATGCACCTCAGCATCCACATTGGTGAAACAGAAGTGTTAAATTAGGTGAATGTTAAGGCACTTTCTAGCCAATACCTCTTAAGCTCAATGGATTTGGTCATTTAGTTACCTTTTGCTATGTGACAAACAACAGGAAAGTGATGAAGTTATCAAGTCAAACAGATACAAAAAAAAATTTTTTCTAGAAATTGTGTAATAGGAATATCAACAAGACTTCATGTGTTGAAGGTTACATTGATGGATGGAGAAAGCCGACCATAAAGTTTGGTTCCCATGACATCAGTGAGCATTATGAGTTTAATAAAACATACTGACATTCTGCAAGCCAGATTGTTCCTTATGTTAGCTCCAGATCCCAAGAGCATGGCTACCAAAGAGGGGTTGGTCCTAGCAGATGCCAATAGATGCAATGTGAGCCTCTGCCTCTTTCATTTTCCACCATCTCTATACATATTTTCAAATACTGTTTGACTTAGTTGATCCAAATCTGCTGTCACCAGTAATCAAGTTGAGCAAGGCAAGCGCTATTCATCTGTTGCTTACGTTTTCAACTCACTCATGGACTTACACATATCAACTCCATACACACACATATTGTGGGATTTTTAAGATACTTCAGTATGAAATCCTTTAATTCAAATTTTCACTGTAAAAAATAATGTTATCTCCCGAACTTTTCAATATTTTAGGTTAAAAGTCTGTATGTTAATTGTATTATCTAAAATGAGGGGTGCCCTGGCTGGTGGCTCAGTGGATAAGGTGCCGGCCTGCGAGCCCAAAAGTTGCAGGTTCGATTTCCCAGCCAGGGCACATATGAGGTTGCAAGCCAGGTCTCCAGCCAGGTCCATAGCTGGAGGCAGGTGAAAAAGGCAACCATACATTGATTTCTGTCTCTGTCTCTCTCTGCCTCTCTCTCTTCCCCACTCTAAAAATAATAAATAAAATATTTAAAAAATAAATAAATAAAATAAAATGAGGGGTAATGTATTTTATTCATGAGACTTCCAAGAGCTCCCACAATTTAAATGTATTTGCATTCACTTGGTTGTAAACCATAGAGAACAGCTTGTTACCATGTCACTCTTCATGAATTTAAAGAATAGTCAAAAGTCATATTTAAGTCTTAAGGTTATTTAATCTGTATTTTTCTGATCACTCTTTTCTGTCATTTTTCATTATTCTTTTATGAACATTTTGAATGCAAACTATTCTTTATTAGTGATAGTAAATATATAAATATATATAAACAAATCTTGTTCTTAACAATTGTTATCTTAAATTATATCTATAAATATAAATATTATAACAGCTTCACATTCCAATATACATTACCAAGGACTCAATAAAAATTTTTACAGTCCTGGCTGGTGGCACAGTGGATAAGGTGCTGGCCTGTGAACCCAAAGGTTGCTGGTTCAATTCCCAGCCAGGGCACATAACCAGGTTGCAAGCCAAGTCTCCAACCGTATCCATAGCTGGAGACAGGTGAAAGGCAACCATACATGAATGTCTCTCCCTCTCTGCCTCTTTCCCTTCCTCTCTCTCTAAAAATAATAAATAAAATCTTTAAAAAAAAAGATTCTTACAAAATAGATCAAATCTCTACGAAAACTGAAATTTGGGCCACAGCACAGGTCACTTTTTGAACTAAGCAAAGAATTAATTAAGGATTCCATAGCAATATATCATGTTTTGATTAGATCAAAGACAGAACCTATATTATCTGCATACAATTTAAATAAAAAACAATCGTTTGTTAGTACAAACAGTATAAGTTGGTCATGAGGTTTAAATAAACTAATGTTTGTAAGGCATTGGGCAGAGTGTCAGGCACATGGTGACTTCTCTTTAAAAAGTAGATACATCATTGTTGAAGTTCCCCATTTGGCCTTTTCCAATTATGTAACAGTCCTTTTCTCAGTTCTGAACAGGTAGCTTGTTTTCTAATATCAATATTTTTCAATTTTATAAGAAAGAATACTTAATTCAAACTACTAATAAAAGAAATAATAAAAGTTGACCTGGCCCTGGCAGGTGTGGCTCACAGTGGGTTGTGTATCAACCCACAAAACAAAGAGTCACTGGTAAAATAGCCAAAAATGCTCTGAAAATGGAGGCAAGGAATCACTGACTGATGTCCAAACACTAACTCTCTGTACTATATTTTAAAAAAGCTTTCCTTAACTTTTCTTGGAGATATATATGTATATATAGTTGAGAATGCAAATTTAAATTAGTTTAGATCTTTTTAATATCTGTGATAAAACTTTCCAAAATGATTTAATCAATTATAAGTATTTGTGATGCAAATAAATACTCATCCTTATTTATGCCTTCACAGATTCCCAAATAAATTTAAATTATTTTGTTAAAAAATATACAGACTGTATAATCATTAAATAAGAATAAATAACTAGGGGTAATAAAATACTAGAAAACAGGCTAAGAATAAACAGCAGTTAAAATAAAATATAATGAGTTATCTTAAAATTTTCATGATAGATATTGCAGAAAAATAAAAGTTGTTCTTGTATATGGGACATTAAACAACATAATGAAAAATATTTTCTTTTTTAAATTATATTTTATTGATTATTCTATTATAGTTGTTCTAATTTTTCTCCCTTTGTCCCCCTCCATCCAGCAACCCCCACTCCCTCAGGCCATCTCCACACCAATGTTCATGTCCCTGGCCATGTGTCTAAGTTCTTCAGCTACTCCATTTTCTATACTTTACATACCATTGGCTACTCTGTAACAACCTTTTATACTTCTTAATCCCCTCACCTCTTCACCCATTCCTCTATACCCTCTTCCTGTCTGACAACCATCAAAATGATCTCTGTAGCCATAATTCTGTCTCTGTTCTTGTTGTTTGCTTACTTTGTTTCTTAGATTCAGATGTTTATAGATATGTATTTATTGCCACTTTTTTGTTCATAGTTTGGATTTTCTCTTTCTTAAATAAGTTCCTTTATTTAAGTCATATATTAATGGTTTGGTGATGACGAACTCCTTTAGGTTATTCTTGTCTGGGAAGCTCTTTATCTTCCCTTTGATTCTAAATGATATCATTGCTAGATAGAACAATCTTGGCTGTAAGTCCTTACTTTTCATCACTTTGGATATTTCTTGCCAATCCCATCTAGCCTACAAAGCTTCTTTTCAGAAATCAACTGAAATATATGGGAGTTCTCTTGCTGGTAACTCACTGCTTTTCTCTTGCTGCTTTTAAAATTCTTTTTATCTTTAATGTTTAGCATTTTAAGTACATTGTGTCTTGGAGTGGACTTCTTTGCTTCCATCTTGTTTGGGATTCTCTGTGCTTCCTAGACTTGCCTGTCCATTTCCTTCACCAAATTAAGGAAGTTTTCTTTCATTATTTTTTCAAATACATTTCTAAATTCTTGCTCTTTCTCTTCTCTTTTGGGCACCCATATGATGACAATTTTGAAACACTTGAAGCTGTTATCCTCATTTTTTAAATTCTTTTTTCTTTTTGTGTTTTGATTGGTTGTCTTTTGCTTCCTTATGTTACAAATCATTGATTTGATTCTCAGCTTCATGCACTCTATTATTGTTTGCCTGTTAATTGTTCTTTCTATCAATTAGTATAGCCTTCATTTCTGACTGGATCTTTTTTATACTGTTGAGGTCCTCACTAAGTTCCTTGAGCAGCCTTATAACCAGTGTTTTCAACTCTGCATATGATAAATTGTTTATCTCCATTTTTGTTTAGTTCTTTTTCTGGAATTTTGATTTGTTCTTTCATTTGTTTCATGTTTCTTTGTCTCCTCATTTTGGCAGCCTCCCTGTGTTAGTTTCTATGTATTGGGTAGAGCTGCTCTGACTCCATGTCTTGGTAATGTGGCCTAATGTAGTAGGTGTTTTATAAGGTCCACAGGCAATACCTCCCCTATTATCCAAGCTGGTTGCTCAAGGTGCACCCTTCATGTGGGCTGAGTGTACACTCCTCTTGTAGTTGAGCCTTGATTGCTGTTGGCAAGTCAATGGGAGAGATTTACCCAGGCCAGTGAGCTATAAGGTTTGACTATGACCACTGACCACCAACCTCTGCCCTCCCTGTAGGATCACCTGTGCAGAGGCAGGTGGTGCTTTGATGTGTTCTGTAGCTATTTTCTGAGTGCAGAAGCTCTGGCATTTCACAGGTGGTGCAGGCCAACATCAGCCCTCTCCTGTATGCTAGCTAGGACCACCTGCATGAGCTATAAAGCAACCTGAGATGGCTGCTACTTGTACTGTACTTGCATATTCCCAGGTGTAGCCTAGCTGTGAATCTAGGCTGGTTGCTGCCAGTGCCATGCCTAAGGGCCATTTAGCAAGAAGTATGGGGCCTAGCGTTTCACTGAAGCCAGCTGCTGCTTGTTTGATAGGATTTAGAAAGTTGTGAAGCATGTGCCAAGATCAGCCAATCATATGGAAAAGCCATGGTTAACAATTTGGGTGCACCCATAAGTTGGGTGAGATGGAGTCTCAAGGGAACTCCCCAATGGAATTCTACGGAGGAACTAGAGTAAGGTTTTGAATATGTAATTTTAGATGCTATTTGTTTACTAAATGATTAGAATTTGACAAAAACTGAATAGCAAACAATTTTATATTGGGCAGTGTTAGCCAGTTTAATGGAGTCTCAGATATGGCTCCCCCTGCTGTGTCCGTGTACCTGTGGGGAAGGACTCAGAAATGACCTGTGCCTGCTTTTCTATCTGGGAGAAAGCTGTTCCCCAGCTCCTGCCTTGATGCCAGACACTTCAGCTTCTCCCTATATGCCACAGGTGCCTTTCAAGCTACTTTCCCAGTGCTGGAACTCAGAGTGAGTGAGTGTGAATAAGTCTATGTGTGGGTTCTTTAATGGGAAATGCTTGGGACTCCATCAGTTTCTTCTACCAATTCAATCCCTGCTGGTTCTTGCAGTCAGAAGTTATGGGGTCTTATCTTCCTACCACTGGAACACTGGGCTGGGAAGCCTGGTATAAGGATGGGACTCCTCTCTCTCGATATATGCTTCCTAATTTTTTATCCACCACATGTGGATGTGGGACCTACCTGTTCTTCTCTGTGCCTCCACCCCTTCTACTAGTCTGGATGGGTGTGGTTTCTTTAATTCCATAGTTGTCAGACTTCAACTCAATTTCTGACAATTCTGAGTGATGGTTGCTCTATATTTTAGTTGTAATTTTGATGTTGTTGGTGCAAGGAGGCAAGCCATGTTTACCTATGCTGCCATCTTGACCAGAAGTCAAGAAAACATTTTCAATAACATTTTTAAAAATAGAATGCAGACAATTTCTCTGTACATCCATTATATCAATCCTCAACAAATATAGGGAACATATTAAATTATATTTTCATAATAGAGTTCCATTGAGGAACTAGAGTAAGGTTTTAAATATGTAGTTTTATATGTCATTAGTGGACTAAACGATTAGAATTTGACAAAAACTGAATAGCAAAGAATTTTATATTGATGTCTCTGGTAAGTGCCTAAAGTGCTAGCTATATTTTCATATTGATTGAGAAAATTCATGTAAATTAGTTTCTGAGCCTATCCATAGTAAATTTCACATATTTTAAATCAAAATTAACCAACATGTGTTCTTGCCTGGATTTGGGAAAAAATATCCGCAGGCTGATCCAAGAATTTTTTTTAAAGATATTTATTTATTTATTTTTAGAGAGAGGGAAGGGGAGGAAGAAAGAGGGAGAGAAGCGTCAATGTGTGAGAGGTACATAGATCAGTTGTTTCTCATATGCCCCCAGCTGGTGACCTGGCCTGCAACACAGGCATGTGCCCCACCGGGAATCAACCCAGGCTGACACCTTCAGGCTGACACTCAATCCAATGAGCCATACTAACAAGAACTAATCCAAGGAATTTCTTCAGAAATGAATTTGAATCTGTTTATTGGTAGTTTTTAAAATGTTTTGAAGATACCATGTTTTTTCCAACATAAAGCAAATGAAAAATATATAAGTTGATATTAAAGTGAGAACAATGATATATTTTTTAAAAATAACATTAGAGGATGCTTAACTTTTATGCTTTTCTATATAACACTGACTGATGTCTCTTTTTAAGAAATCAAGTTTTAAAGTCCTGGCTAGTATGGCTCAGAGGGTTGGCTCTGGCCTATGAATCTAAAAGTCACTGGTTCTACTCCCCAGTCAGGGCACATAACCAGGTTGCAAGCCAGGTCTCCAGCTAGGTCCTTAGCAGGAGGCAGGTAAGAGGCAACCATACATTGATGCTTCTCTCCCTTTCTTCCTCCCTCCCTACCCTTCTCTCTGAAAATAATGAATAAAATCTTTAAAATAATAAAAATAAAAATAAATGAAGTTTCAGTAGCACAGTAATTTGGTCATTAAAATAAACACACATTAAAATAAAACACATGCTATAAACTGAAAAAATTCTTAAAATCTTATAACATATCCAAAGAAAATATTTTTGATATCACTATTTTTGAGAACATAATATTCAATAAGTTATCCAAAAACAATAGGGTATTTTCTTATCAGAATTGCAAGCTAAAAGGGATGTTTTTTATCTAGCATATTCTATTTATTTTTTCCTATATATTTACTCCTGGGTCTTCTCTTGCAATTTTCTCATGTCAAACAAAATATAATCTTCATAATTGCAGAAACAGAGAAAAAATAATTATGTGGAGGGAAATTATTCAAGACAGAAGAACTAAAATGACCAGTCTTGATTAGTTTTATATTTCTATTGGGTAAAAGAATGGCTGTTTGGAAGCTGAAAGTATGTGTTCTGCTCCTGAAACCAAGAAAAGGGCATTCATGCTGCCTGCTGCTACCAGAACCAATAAGGAAAGAAAAGGTTTGTATGTGTGCTTGATTTAGATGCCTGAGATCTGAGAAGACAGTGGGTCACATACCCTCAAAAACTGTCTTAACATCTCATCTCAAGTTTATCTTTTTCTGAGAAGAAAGGGTAGGCTAAGGAGTTTGGAAAAAAGGTTAATTGGATAAGAGTTTCAGTTTGGAGACAATTTTCCTGATAGTTCTTCATCTGTTGATCAACCAATCTTTACCTGCATCACTGACTACCCACCCCTGAATCACAAGAGTTCAGATACTATCTCCATCTCTTGCAGACACCCTAGGATACAAAGGTTGAACTGCTTGTCGACCTCCTGGTGTCACATAGGTCATGCATTTTAGTTCCTGAAATAAAAGCTTTCCACATGCATTAATCACTTAAGCATATGAAATATAACTGAAGTTAAAATCTTTAACTCTTAAGTTTACCTATCACTTGGGGAGCAATAATGTGTTTGGCAAGGGACTAGAGAAGACACAAAATAAATTTCTGGTTTTCAGCTAAATTTACTATATAGATTAAGGTAAAATAAGAAAGAACAATAAGGACCATTTGCTTGCTGATGGTCATGAAATGGCATTCAGTTAAAACTTGACATGCAAAACTCACTTGGAAGAAGTATGCAGGGATACTCTTAGACCTGGACACCCCATGGAGATCTGTTGCTTCAAATCGCACAAACTGAAGGTGATTTTTGGCCATCTCTTGTTTAATGTGCTTCATTCTAGAGGAGAGTTGAGGTATGGTCGGAATTTGTTTGCTGTCCCTGCTGTTATCTGTAAAACAAAGAATTATTCTAAAGCATTAGCTCCTGATGAAATGAGAAGCAAAAAGAGGCTAGAGAGCAGTGAATTATTTATTATGATTATTAACAAAAGCATCATATATTCATAAGCATCATAAGAAAGCCTTAGATTTTACCTTTCTTACTCTGCCTTTGCATATTCCCAAGAACATTGTCCCTAAACAGCCTCAGATTGTTTATCACTTGGGACTAGGTGAAAGTTAACATTATTTGCATAAATATATAGCAACATCATATGTAAATACTTACTGAAAATGCCTTTGCTTATGGAAATTTGAACATATTTGCATACTTGGTTTTGGCATCATATAAATCTGTATATAGATGACTACCATTAAAAACACTTTGAGCTTCTTGAACTAACTTGTAATACCTAAATTAAAAGTTTCTATATGTTTTTTTTTTCTTTTTGCCAAAAGGCTTTTACATCTGTAATTGTATCAACACTAAAAATATAATCTGATTCTAGGGCATCTACATTTTTCTGCCAAATCTAAAATTTGTATAAATAAGCAAAGAAAAGTATTGTTCAAGATTAAGAGTGTAGGAGATGAAAAATTTAGACTAACTACTCAATTTTAAACTTAGAAACCTAGAGCAACCAGAAAACAAAAGACGAAATGGCTATAGAAAGTCCTCCTATATCAGTAATCACTCTAAAATTAGAAACAAAAAAAAAAAAAATGTTTTTTTCAAGACTTTTAATAGTCTTCAAATTCTCAAACTTTAGAATTAGAAGAGACTTTGA
The DNA here is from genome assembly GCA_004026585.1 of Noctilio leporinus. Classification (NCBI taxonomy): domain Eukaryota; kingdom Metazoa; phylum Chordata; class Mammalia; order Chiroptera; family Noctilionidae; genus Noctilio; species Noctilio leporinus. Next base: position 128,436 of record PVIW01003777.1, read on the forward strand.
AGATAAATTGGCTGATCCAATCAACTCATTAGCTGGAGTCCCAGAGAGATAGATGCAATGGAGTTCCCCAAATCATGATCACTTCATTGCCAAAATTTAAACTCGAATTCCAACCTTTGCTTTCCAGTGAGAGACTCATCATGGTAAAATGACTAAATATATCTAAAGCATAGAGAAGGGTCAGGCACGTAATACCCATTATAAATGTTAGCTACTGTCTGAACCTTTAGAAGAGGCAGCAGACTGTAGGGATTTAACATAAACACTGGAGTCCATCTGCCTCTCTCTAAATCCTGCACATTTCTTATGTTCTCTGTGCCTCAGCTCTCTTATTGACACAATATACCTATTGGCTTGTTATAATGATTAAAGCCTATATCATAGACTTGCTATGACAATGAAAGAAGTTATTTAACAGTTCCTGGCAGACAGAAAACACCATATAATTGCTCTTAAATGCATAAAATGAGCACAATTACTCCAAGTCTAATAATGCTATGATCATATCTAAATTGAATATCCATCAATCTGTCACATCACCAACACTGAGCAGCTATAATTTTAAAGTATCATTTTAGACATATAATTAGGCTTTAAAAATAAGCATAAAGACTGACAGTTTAAAAACATAGATTAAGTAGACTTTAAGTAGAAGAAGCATGAGGGAAACAAATTACTGATTCTACCTATGTGAATATATTAGAGAGAATGTCCTGTCACTGATATATTTGGCTACTCTGAGACTCCTGAGAATTTATGACTACCTTCCATTTACCACAAACAATTAAGCTACAGTAATTATAGTATTTTATGCTAAATTAGCAGCTGCTGTGTTCCCATCCTATACTGAAGTATTGGGTATTGTGCCCAAGTTAAATAAGTTTCCTTAAAGAAAATAAAATTTATAGGCATTTTAAAATATGAAAAATTTTAGATGATCAGTATTCTAAACATCATAAGCCATTATATATAAGCTACAAATATTTTAACATAAAAAAATACGAATGTATTTCTTACTAAAGCATTAAGGTCATTTTATTGGTTCATCAGTAATATGATCACCAGTAATTCTATTAGTTCTTTGCCTTAACGGTGTATTCTAAAATTTCTAAAATAAATAGTATTATTTTAAAATAAGAAAAATATTGATCCATTCAAGATAGTTTTTTTGTTTGTTTGTTTGTTTTCGTAACCCCTACTATTTATACTGAGCACAGTACAGGAAGCAGCAGAAAAATCCCTGCCCTCATAAAGTTTTATATTATTGAATGAGGGAACTGTAGACAATAAACATGCCATTGAATGGCTTCAAAGCTGAGATAACTTACCATAGTGAAAAGTAATGAAAAAAGAAATGAATAAAACACAATTACCTGGACTATTAGTTAAATGAGATTTGATCATAATGTGGACAGATCCAACCACTGATCCAGTTTAAGATCACCAAGTTGCACTATGACTACACAGTGAGTATGTGTATTCGTTTGCTGGGGCTGCTATAACAAATATCACAGACCAAGGAACTTTAACAGAAATTTATTTTCTTATAGTTTTACTGGGTAGACATCTAAGATCAAGGTGCCAAGACAGTTGGTTTCTTCTGAGGGCCTCTCTCCTTGGCTTACAGATAGATGTATTATGTTCTTTACATGATCTTCCCTTTGTGTGTGTGTGTGTGTGTGTGTGTGTGTGTGTGTGTGTGTGTCCTAACCTTTTCTTACCTGGACACCAATCATATTAGATATAGGAGCCATCCTTCACAATTCATTCAACATTATTTAGCTCTTTTAAAATCCCACGTCCAAATACAGTTAACATTATCAGGTACTGGGGATTTGGATTTCAAAATATGAATTTTGAGGAGACATAATTTAGTCCATAAAAACATATCATCTTGTTATTGTTTCTTTCAGAGTCCTCATCATCACCTACCATATTGTATAAGCACATGTTATTGTCTCTTTCCTCACTTGCATGTCAGCTCCAAGGGAGCAAGGGCTGAACTTTACTTGCTGCAGCATCCCTAGTACCTGCATATCATAGGCACTCGACAGCTTTAATAAGTGGGTGTGTGATTTAATTAATTAATTAATGTATCCTGTGTGATTTGACCTTATCGAATCAATGAGCAAAATTTACACCCCACCCTGGCTGGTGGCTCAGTGGGTAAGGCGCCGGCCTGCAAACCCAAAGGTCACTGGTTCAATTCCCCAGCCAGGGCACATAACCAGGTTGCAAGCCAGATCCACAGCTGGAAGCAGGTGAAAGGCAACCATACATTGATGTCTCTCTCCCTCTCTGCCTCCATCCCTTCCTCTCTCTAAAAATAATAAATAAAATCTTTTAAATAATTTTGCATCCCCTATTTTGGTATGTATCATATCCTGAATATTGACTTTTCATTTAAAAGTTCAATCGTTTATCAAATATGAGAACCCTTTTTCCAACCTAATTTCATTTTCAGGCAGTAACTAATCTTGCTGCATCATGGTCTGAATTTCTTTTCTTCAAATAAATCTTACTTGTTAGTTACAATTAAACCTTTTGGTCAGCCCTCCCCAGATGCCCATGATGAATAGCAGATAGATAATTGCCAGCTCAGGGTCTCATTTGTTTTTCTTAGAGCATGGTTCCTGGGAGGTGTTCTCCTTTTTCATCCCCCAGAGGACTAATAAATTAAATTAATGTGCTTCTATAGAAAAAGCTTTATTACTGTGAGTGTTTAGAGGAAAAAATCAGAAAATATATACCAAAAAAGCCACAAAAGTCCTCCAGGCTCTATAGCAATTAGAAGGCCTTAGAGAAATCTGCTTGTGTTCAGTGACAATGAGGACACACTTCAGCTGTACAGAGCAAGCCAGGGCCACTTATAGAAGGCAGATTAGGTAGGCATTTGGGCTTTCAGAAACATCAATTCAAAAAAGGAAAAGTGCATTTGAGAGTACACTCTGTAATCATTCAGCTTATGAAACGCTGGGATTATCTGCCATATGCTTTTCCCATGGCCTGCCCTCCTTCATACATATGGCCACTCTGAGAGCCACCCTCTAGTACAAATGGGCCCCACCCCTCCACCATATCAAGTTAGCCCAGCACTCTTAGAAAGCTCATGTGGCTAAACAACCTGGCACAAAACAGAGACAGAAACAATAAAATGTGGACATGTGGATGGGGAAGGAGAGATTTTCTTTGAAATAATATATATGATTTTCTTAATTCAGACTATCACAGAGATAAAATACTATGTTGATATTTTTTGCACTTATTTTGACAGTTGATTCTTGTTTTTATTTTTTAAAGATTTTATTTTTTCCACAAAGAGAGAGGAAGGAAGAGAGGCAGAGAGAGAGAGAGAGAGAGAGAGAGAGAGAGAGAGAGAGAGAGAGAGAGAGGCATCAATGTATGGTTGCCTCTTACCTGCCTCTAGCCATGGATTTGGCTGGAGACCTGGTTTGTGACCTGCTTATGTGCCCTGGCTGGGGAATCAAACCAGTGACCTTTGGGTTTTCAGACCAGCACCTTATCACTGTGCTACTATATTTATTTTTAAATAATGAATTATTTAAAATACATATGAAGGTGATTTGTTTGGGGTTATAAAATTTTTGGTGCTTAGGCCTGAGCTAAAGAGAGAGATTCTGAATGAATTAAGTTGAGTCAGTAACGCTACCCAAGCTCCTAGTTGATTTGTGCAAAGACAGTTTATGACACAACTTCTTCCCTCAGATTTTTTGACTTGAGATTAAGAAATTGTAAATTCTATCTCTTCATTGGCTAAAGGTTACAAACTATTTGTGAAAGAGCCAATATGGCTGGCAGATGTTTTTTATTAGGTTTCCCAATGTTTGAAAAACTTTTTTGAATTAGCCTAGCTCTTAAATATCAGAAAATTTTATATTCATATAAAAATCTTGAGCTTAAGCTTCTCTAGGAAAAATTAAATGTGGAACACCCAGTGAATATTTCTTCACAGCAACCATTGACTGACTGGAGCCCTGGAATGGAACATGATCCTCTAATTCATGGTTTGGCGAACATTTTCTGGGAAGGGCTAGATAGCAAATATTTGCAGTTTTGCAGGCCATATGCTATCTGTTGCAACTACTCAACTGTGCCATTGTAGCACAAAAGCAGCCATAGACAATACATAAATATTCTTTACAAAAACCAGCCCATAAATTGGCATTGGTTCCTGGGGCATAATTTGTCAACCTTTGCTCTAGTTTCTCGCAGTTAGCAGTACTCCCTAGTTTTCTATACCAGCCCACCTCACTCATCTGTGTTGTTTGCCTGGCCACTGTGGCATTTGTGTTGATAATCCCTGCTGCTTAGGGGAGGGGTTGCCAGTGCTCATTCTCTTCATAGAGAAGTTCATGAAAACAAAGGCACACAGAAATGCAGAGATGAGAGATGGCGTGATAGGCAGAATAGCCTCCCAAAGGTTTCTTAAACCCTGGAATCTGTAGATTAGGTCAAATTGCATAAACACTTAGGGCTTAAAAACTTAACCTAGACGTAGGGCACTTTCAGATGTTATTATAGCAATATACAATCTTTAAATAGGAATGTTGTTATGAATAATCTAGGTGGGCCCTTAAAGGCAGAGGACTTTCTCCAGCTGTAGGCAGAAAAGAACTGTGGAGGAAGGGAAATTGGGAAAGATTCCAAACATGAAAAGGATTTGAGATCTTGCTGGCTCTGAGACATAGAGACAGAGAGTGGATTCTAAGAGCTAAGGGCCAACCCAGTTTATAGCCAGCCAGGAAACAGGAACCTCATTTCTACAACCATAAGGAACTAGATTCTCCCAACAATCTGAATGAATTGAAAGTGGGTAAGTTTCCTAGAGTCTCCAGTTAAAAACCCAGAGATCCAACACTTGGATTTTGACCTTGAAAACCCTGGGGAAAAAAAAAAAAAGAAAGAAAGCAGCTGAGCCAACCCAGACTTCTGATACAGAAGTCTGAATAATGAATTGTGTTTTTTCAGAATGCTAAGTTTGTGGTAACTTGTGGTGTCAATAGAAAACTAATGTACAAGTATATGCAGTTCTTATAGCATTCATTCCCAGACTCTACTTTCCCCTTATACCAATGTGTAGTAAAGAATTTCACATTCCCCAAGGAAAGCACTGGCCTTTTCCCTTGGCCCCTAAGAGGTTATCTCTAAAATCTTGGAATTCCCTGCCTGAAAGGAGTATCTTTGTTTACCTGGTGCTTCTGGCCCCCATAGAAAGTCTAACAATGTTATTTATTGTTGTACCAGTTTGACCCCCAGTGGGGCTGGAGACTAAGGCTGGTCACACAGCCAGTTGGCTGTGCAACCCCAATAAATATTCTGGACACCAAACTCAGGTGAGCTTCCCTGATTACAACACTTTGCGAATATGGTCACACTCTATGCATATTGTCACACATTGTTGCCAAGGGGATAGTGTCATTCATGACTTCACTGGGAGAAGGCAAATGCAAGCTCCATGCTTAGAACTCTCCTGGACTTCCCCACAATGAGCCACTTCCCTTGCCTGATTTTAATCTGCATTCTTTTGTAATAATAAACCATAACCTTGAATATAATCAGTTTCAATGAGTTCTGTGAGTCCTTATAGCAAATTATGAAAACTAAGATTAATCTTGGGGAACTCCCAAATACACCACTAGTGTCAGAAGTAAGCACTACCGGGTGGATACTCTCTCTCCAACTTCACACTCTGCTATATTCTGACTCTTCAGACCTTGTTAGTTCAACCCTTTCATCATGGATTCCCTTAAAGGAAAAAAATAAATAAATAAACAAATAAACAAAAACTACCTCTTTTTAACTTGTTTCTATCATTTGGATCACAGAGATTTTTAACCAATGCAATCATAGTCCAAAGTAGCCATATCACTATTAGTAAGCCGGAAATTTAGAAAAACAGATATGCACTTCTAGAAAAGACCTGAGAGATCATCCACTACAACCCCTCCATTTTTCAGACAAGCAGCCTAGTGGGTAGAGAAAGCTGTAAAGCATGCTATAAATGATAGCTGTATAAATTCTTCTAAGTATTTTGACTACCAGGCTAGCATTCCTCAACCAAAATCATATTATCTCTAATTCGAACACAAATTTGGGATTAGTGGCTAGAACCATATCCCAGTCTGTCCCACAGTCCTTACCAGTATAGTGGGAGTCTGGGTTGAATTCCCCACCAGGAGTGCTGGCTGATGTTTTGAGGGGTGAGGGTTTTATCAGCATTGTATGATCCTGGAAGTCCTTATCATCTTGTGGCAGATGGGATTCAGCAGAGCCAGGGGCCTCCACTGGTTTGCTCATATCCCCCAGTGTGTAGCACACCGTTTGTTCTTTGATCATTTCTGTAGTAATACAGAAAAACATTGAAGCATGTTGCCACTGTTTTCAATTGTCTTTCAATATGATATGGAGAGAAATGCTTGAGGAAATAATTTATTCCTAGGTAGTGACATACCAACTAAGGGGCACGGAGCATAGTACACTCTAGCTGCAGGCCATAAGGGGGTACATTGTCTGTAGAGAACTTAAAAATAATTTTAAAAATCTAAAAATGTCTAACTGCTTTTTTTGTTGCCATGTACTAGCCATTCCTACTGACCTGCCTTGGAAAACACCAATGTTCCTAGACTTCAGTCTGGATCCAGATTAACTCCTAGTTTTGGCACTGTTTCAGATCCATTAGAATCTAGTTGGAATTCCAACATGTTGTATGAAAATATGCCTCCCAAATCCTCAGTAATGATCTTTGTACTCATTCTCAGAACAGGTAATTGCTTCTTTTCTTACTTATATGTTCCATCTGCTATGTTCCCTTTTTTCCCACTACATCTCCTTGTTCTGCTGCCCTATAAATTCGGAATATTTTCATTGATCTTTTCACATATTTACATTGTAAGCCTATATTTACCATTTTTATGTTGCCTCTGTAGAAACAAATTTTATTTCTTTGTCTTTGCTTCTTCTATCGAAGAAAAGCAAATTTATTATGAAAAGGTGGACCAAGTAGAGATTGTCATTGACTGTATGTTTCTGAGGGGTGATAATAGTAGCAAGATACCTCCTGAGAGTAAGTCTCACACTCTACTGACTAAACTAGCCAAGCAGGTGTGCAAGATACCTTTTGAGTTGGGTATATCCATTTCTCCTACTTCAGTTGAAGAAATATCTGATTTAATGACTTTCTTTCTTGTCCTTCTTGATCTACTCATCCAGCTGCCTTCCATCTCATTACCTTCATCTTTTGCATCCTGTAATAATTAATAAACAAATGTCCAATAGTAGATCATGCACACAACTAAATTCAGTTGTCAAGAAGGTATGATGATTGGACCACTAAATTTTAAAATAAGTATAGGAGACTTTTATAACAAGGTAAAATTTGTAAATTCCACAAATTTGTAATTTGTAATTCAAGATTACAAAGCCCAACATTCTGCTGATAAGCTTTATTTTCTTTATGGCCTTTCATACATGGTACCAAAAAAAAAAAAAATCTAGAAATAAATTAAGATCTTGTCTACCTAGTCAAGATTTCTACCCTTATTTATATTCTGAGGTGTTTTATATTATTTATCCCTAAGTAATTTTACCAAATGCATTTCAGCTAAAGTTTTCTTCTTATGATTTCTTTTATAAGATCTCTAATGTCTTTGATCAGAGGCATAAGAACCAGAGAATTTGATTATCTTCTCTCTTTTGTCTTACTTCATCCTTATTGCATCAATATTCACTTCAAAAAAGCAATTGATAAAATGCTGTTCTGTGACTGTATTTTACATCTGTAAAACAAATGTCATACTGTTTTATAGCTTAAGATATGTAAAGAAAAATTTTAAACAAAATAACCATAATTATAATTTTTGACAAGCTCCCTTCATAGACCTGTCAAGGGCTATTTCCAGCAAAAAACTGGGCAAAGAGGTAGAGGTGGGCGTGAAGAGTTCCTGTGTCTCTGCAGCAGCAATGACACAAAAGCCAACAAACAAACAAAGCTGATATTGGTATTTTTAATGTTTTTTAAAAACTCCTCATTGTGCTTTGAGGGAAAATGAAAGTGGCAAAGCCAGGGTCAAAAATTATACACTAAACTATTTTGAGCTTCCACCTTTTGAAGATCAGGTCCTTAGAAGTGCCCTAGCTAGGGGCAAGTTATATAAATACATGACCAGAGTGGTTGCCTGCTAGGGCACAGTTAATTCAGCCTCTGAAAACTTAGAGAAAATACTTTTTCTTTTTTCGTTTATATGTGATTATAATATATTGTTTTTGATTTTATATCAACAAAGATTTGTTTCACAAAGTAAAAACTTTTGTGTTATTTTAAAGTTTTATTAAGAATATGGTGGTCTCTTTCACTCCAGATAATACTATATTTGTACCATATGATACTTACTGTGAGATAATTTTTGCTAGTAGTGCATAAATTTACTTAAATATTTGTGCAAATTTTTCTAATACACTTTTTACAGAATTCTGATAGTAATATACTAGCCTATTGTGCATATTTACCATTTCAAAATTGCATTGGCAAGCCCTGGCTGGTAGCACAGTGGATAAGGCGCCGGCCTACAAACCTAAAGGTCGCTGGTTCGATTCCCCAGTCAGGGCACATAACCAGGTTGCAAGCCAGGTCTCTAGCCAGGTCCATGGCTAGAGGCAGGTGAAGGGCAACCATACATTGATGTTTCTCTCCCTCTCTGCCTCTCTCCCTTCCTCTCTCTGGAAATAATAAATAAAATGTTTTTTTTAAATTGCATTGGCAGAAATATACATATGTAAATGTATTTTTCTTTTTTTATTAAATTTATTGGGGTGACATTGGTTACTAGGGTCCTATAAGTATCAATGTATAATTATATTTTTGGTAAGTATTTTTACAAATGTATGTCTTTGTTTATTATTAAGACGTCTCATTTAGAAAACAAAATATTTATTCAAGTATATGAATATCAAAGAAAACCAAAAAGACTAACATTTCTACTAGTTTGAGTCTTTGGGGGTCCCCTTATATACAGATTAATGAAATCAAATGAGATAAACTTTCAGACTTCTGCCAGCTTCAAACTCCAATATATAACTGATATAATGCTAAAGTTGAGTACTTTGTGAGGCCTGTTTCCTTAGCATAACCCTCAAAGTGGTTGAATCTCCATTTTACAAATGTTGAAAATGAAATCCTGAATAACTTGCCCAAGGCCACATAAGTGAATGGAAGATGAAGGTTACAAACAGGTCTTCTGATTTCCAAATGCCACTCTGCTTCCGAAATGCCAGAGACTCAAGCTCAGAGAAAGTTAATTTTAGTAACATTTGCCTGTCTCTATATATTCCAGACCAAAAAAATATGGTTCTTAAGAAAACAGCAAAGAAAATTCACCCAGTTACTAACCTCAGAAGTTCACCAATAAAAAACCCAGAATTAATTCACAGTACATGTCTCTAACTCCATAATAGCTGTTCAAGAAAAAATATATATTTTAGGTGAAGACTACATTGAGCTCAGCCCTTTGACTTTCTCTTATATACTAGGATGACCAAATATAGACATAGCTGTAAAATCTGAAACTAATTTAGGGGATTTGGGGGTTATCCTGCTTCCAGTGTAGTATTTTTATTCTCCTTAATATTTTTATTATATTTAGTTACAATGTGAGTTCTATATCAATAAAAAAATTTATTAGATGACAGCACCAGTAAACAAGGCTTACCTTCTTGCACAATCACAACAAAATTAAAACTAACATGTAAAACAACCATCATTCAGAATCATCAGAAATCAAGTTGAATGGAAGTCTGACAATTAAGGAATTACAGAAACCACATCCACCCAGAGTGGTAGGAGAGGTGAACACACAGAACAGGCTGGTCCCAAATCCACATGTGGTGGATAAAAAATTGGGAGGGTAGCCCTGGCTGGTAGCACAGTGGATAAGGTGCCGGCCTGTGAACCCAAAGGTCGCTGGTTCGATTCCCGGCTGGGGCACATAATCAGGTTGCAAGCCAGGTCTCCAGCCAGGTCTGTGGCTAGAGGCAGGTGAAAAGCAACCATACATTGATGTCTCTCTCCCTCTCTGCCTTTCACCCTTACCTTCTCTCTGGAAATAATAAATAAAATCTTTAAAAAAAATAATAAATTGGGAGGGTAGACCTGGCTGGTGGCACAGCACATAAGGTGCTGGTCTGTAAACCCAAAGGTCACTGGTTTAATCCCCCAGCCAGGGCATATAATAGGTTGCAAGCCAGGTCTCCAGCCAGGTCTGTAGCTGGAGGCAGGTGAAAGGCAACCATATATTGATGTCTCTCTCCCTCCCTGCCTCTACCCCTTCCCTTCTCTCTAAAAATAATAAATAAAATATTTAAAAAGAAAAACACTGGTTAAAAAGATGCTTAAGGAACTTAGTGAGGACGTCAAAAGTATAAGAAAGATCTAGTCAGAAACAAATGATATGCTAATTGAAATAAGTAACAATTTACAGGGAAACAACAGCAGAGTGCATGAAGCCAAGAACTAAATCAATGATTTGTAACATAAGGAAGCAAAAACAACCAATCAGAACAACAGGAAGAAAAAGAAATCCAAAAACATGAGGATAGCATAAGCGGTCTCTGGGAAAACTTCAAGAAGTCCAACATTTGTATCAGAGGGGTGCTAGAAGGAGAAGAGAAAGAGCAAGAAATTCAAATTTTATTTGAAAAAGTAACAAAAGAAAACTTCCCTAATTTGGTGAAGGAAATAGACATGTAAATCCAGAAAACACAGAGAGTCCCAAACAAAATGGATGCAAAGAGGCCCACTCTAAGACACAACATAATTAAAATGCAACATTTAAAGATAAAGAGAGAAATTTTAAAATAGCAAGAGAAAAGCAACTGGTTACCTACGTGGCAGTTCCCATAAGACTATCAGTGGATTTCTCAAAAGAAACTTTGCAGTCTAGAATGGATTGGCAAGGAACATCCAGTCATGAAAAGTAGGAGCTACAGCCAAAATTTCTCTACTTTTCATTCTATATGATACCCAAATATATCATTTAGAATCAAATGGCAGTTTTTCAGCTACCATGTAGAAGATCTCAAAGACTGAAATGTGTCACAATATGCAGCAGTCCTAGAGGATCCCTGGACATAATGACAGCTGTGGTGACCCTATGTTTTTCCCCCACAGTAGAATCTGGTATGGTACAGAGAGAGGATGGTCAAAATATTTAACAATTAGCGCAGCTGTTAAAATTAAACACTTTTATTATACATATTATGTGCCAGGTCTCTTCTAAATGCTCTGTATCTGTTAATTCATTTAGTCTCAAAACAATCCCTTAAGATAGATAACATTTTCATCTCAATTTTAGAGATGGGGAAAATGAGTCAAAGAAAGACTAATTGTAACAACAATAAATTAATTTAAAATGAAATAAAATAAAAAAGAAAGACTAAGTGAACCCAAATCATACATCTAGTAAGTAGCAGCGCTGGGATTTGAATCCTGGCAATTGGGTCTAGAGCACTAGCACTTAATGCACTCTTAATGAATACTGTTGGTAAGAACGCCCCTAGGGTGCTGGGGTTCTGGGAGGCTAGAGCAGAATTCTAGAGAGCTCCTACAAGGCCAAGTATTAACTCTTTAGTTGATGGGCCTTTGAGGAACAGTAGGACAACTAGAGAAGTTTGGAGTGTTGACTATTTGTAGGTATTTACCAATTTGAAAATGTTATGTAAGCAATCAGCAGTACAGTTGCAACTGACAAGTCTCCTGATTGTACCCTTGTGTTTAACAAGCACTGCCTGATGCATAGTAAGTGCTGAATAGATATTAGTTGTGATATTACCCAGGCACAATGCATTACTGGGGATCTCTGTGGGAAGATACCTCATTTTAGGATAACTCATTTTACCTTCCTTAATTTAAGGAAAAAGCTTCCATTGAGTCAGGCTTTAATCTCTTATTTAAGCAGCTCTAAATCCTGAACTCAAACTAAAGGGACCTTTCTGACAGATGAGGGTATGTTGAGTAATCTGAGGGCTCTCATGGGCATCAGTGTGTATGATATTCTGGTGCTTGGACTTTAATACTGCTATTAATAAACTGGGAAGATATTTTATAAATAGAGTCTTTTTAGATAGCCAGGGAAACTAGGCCAAGCTTAAACAAAACAAAACAAAACAAAAAGACATACCTGAACTGAAGATAGAGAAGGATACAGTAAACCAGGTTGGAAAAACTATGAGGATAAGCACACATATGCAGTCTCTGCAGAGCATAAATATGCAAATCTATTTCATGTTTAATGTAGATAATCTCAAAATTCTGCTACAACAGGTTGATTCTGATTTCTTTTGACATTTCCACTCAAAAACCTATTCCCACTTTAGAAATGTTTCTGCCATCATTCCATCAGATCGCTCCTCTATCTTATACATAGGATTGGCTTTACAGAATGTTTTCTCCTACAAGATATTTTCATAATTCATGTTTCCCTCATCATAGTGTTTCTTTTTTTTAAATTTATTTATTATTTTTAGGGAGAGGGGAAGGGAGAGAGGCAGAGAGGGAGAGAAATATCAATGTATGGTTGCCTTTCACCTGTCTCCAGCTACAGAGCTGGCTGGAGACATGGCTTGCATCCTGGTTATATGCCCTGGCTGGGAATCGAACCAGCAACCTTTGGGTTCGCAGGCTGGTGTCTTATCCACTGAGCCACCAGCCAGAGCACAGTGTTTCTTTAGAACTTTGTTTATATAGGTTAATATAATTGTGTCATTTTGTATTTTAATTCAGAGGCTTGATCAAATTAAGTAAAAGAGTTTTAACCTAAAGGGATTCTGCCAAGCATTAAATAGACCCTAATTTGACCTAATAAGTTTCCTTCCAATAAAGTAAACAGTGTCATTTACATTCTAAATATCACTGATTTTATTTATTTACTTTTAATTCTCTCTAACAGTTACCCTTTTAATTCAGTACTTTAAAACCTTTTTTGTTTGTTTGTTTGACCCCTGCATACTATCATCTGAGATATAAGCATCCATACACTCTGATATTGTTCATGATAAAGGTGTACAAAACAGAAAACAAGCCAAAAAATTCTCACAAGTTCTAACCTCTGTTAGAAATAATTGGGGGGAAGAGGGGGATGGCAGAGAATGAGTGATTATCAAGGGTGTTTTTTAATATGTCAAAGTGAAAAGAATGTCTTCTGTTTTCTTACATTCTTCAAACCAAAAGGCAGGAAAATGTATTTAAAATATTGACTTCAAAGAGCACTTTGATAAGTTGATACACCTGGCTGGTGGCACAGTGGAAAGGAACAGGCCTGCGAACCCAAATGTTGCTGGTTTGATTCCCCAGCCAGGGCACATAATGAGGTTGCAAGCCACGTCTCCAGCCAGGTCCATGGCTGGAGACAGGTGAAAGGCAACCATACATTGATGTCTCTCTCCCTCTCTGTCTTTTTCCCTTCCCCTCTCTCTGAAAATAATAAATATTTTTTTAATAAAAAATAAATTAAAAAATAAAAATATCCATACCTATTAACTACTATTTCCATCTTTGGCAACCTGGTCTAGGAAAATAATTTAAAATGTATAAAGTTACATGTATGTCCAGTGCCACCTTTGTCATAATAATGAAAACTTGAAAGCAGCAAAAAATAAAATAGGAGAGTTACATGTATTGTGATAATTCTGTGCAGTGAATTCCATTTAGAAATGAGTGCTTCTACTTCCCATCTTGTCACTTGGATGACCATAGCCATTGTTGAACTGTTCTCCCTGCATTCAGTGTTGCCATTCTCCTACTTCTCCTCCAAGCTACTGCCTGTGTTACTTGTCTGAATCACAGTTTTGGCCTTGTTATTTCTCTACTTAAGGTACCCCCACATTTTCCTGTCACCTGCAAGAAAAGTTCAAATGAGTAACCTCTGTGGCGCTACCTCACCAATCTCTCCAGTCTCCATCACTGGTTATTTTCACCCACAAACTCTATCTCCATATTGACAAAACTAGTTTTATCATTCCTGTGGTTAAGATTGTTTCCTTCATGCTAGGCCTTCATCGATTACCTAGCCTAAGCCGGTTAGGTAATTTTCTACCCTTATGGCCACCATTCAAAAATAACCCAACCTCCTGGATGACTCATAGTAGTCACCTCATTCAAAGATGATTAATTTCCTTAAAACCCTAGTGAAAGCAGAGCTTGTATTAAACTTCATAGCCCATTCAAATAAATTTTAATTGTTACCTTCTTCATCACAATTGATAAACTGGTTAGTCTCCTCTTGGCTCACTTAATGCTTTGTAAAATAATTCTCAGTATCATGAAAGTAGCTCTCTTTCATCTACATTCTTTTTTCTCCAAACCAAATGGCAATGATTAGATTAGCCTGAGTGTTGTGATTCATTAAATGTCAAGTATATATTTAGGTCTCTCTTCTAGAGGTAAGAACCACCACAGCTATAAAAAAAGGAACTAAATAGGATCCCCAATATCTACTTAGGTAATCTGGAGTAGTAATTACATCGATCTGAACTAGGGTAATGGCTGTGGGGATGTATAAAAAATGAGAGTACTAAAGATACATTGTGAGATAAATTTGGCAGTTTGGTATTTAACTGGATATGGAACTTGACTATATCTTCCTCTATAAAATGAAGAAAAGAAAATAGAATGTTAGAAAAAGGAAGAGAAAAAGAGGAAAAATATGGAGGAAGAAGAAAAAAGAAAGTGTCAACATTTAATGAGTGCTTTTCAAATGACATAACTGAGCTTCAGGGAAATTAAAGTCACTTAAGTGGCTGGATCCAAATTTAGAACAAAATTTAAGCCTTTGAGCTTTCTTATCCATTCTAGAAAAAAAGGTGATCCACATTTTTTCCATTCTGAATAAGAAAGGTTGACAGTTCTGGAGCTTCCAATTTCATCTTTCAGGTGGGAAAGGATCAAATAGTAGGGATATGGAAAACTAAAGTTTCAAGGGTGGAAATGGTTGACATAGTCATTAGAGAATGAGAAAGAACCAACTCAAGAAACAAAAATGTTGAATTTTCCACAGGAACTGGAGACTTTAAAGTTGTGGTGGCACTAATCCACAGCACACAGGTAAATAATTTTTCTGCAGCAAAGCTCTATTGGAGATGTGAAAAACATAAGGTTGAGGTTTATGAGTATACAAATTAGGAAGACAATAACAAAATAAGTTGAGAATATTGGCAAGTGAGAGACTTAAATAACAAAATGTAAAATTCAAGATAGATAAAATAGGAACTGAAATCAGGAAAGAGTAAGGACTAGAGATCCCCAGAAGGTGGTGTTTGAAATGTATCCCTGTGCTTAATCGATTGACTAGAATAAAATAGAAATTTGATAAATATTTTTAATGAATGGGTGGCAGCAAAGGCCTACCATGTTAAAATACAAAATCAGAGAGGACATTTGACTCCAGTCTCTCCTTCATACATGATTCTAATTTAGGTTTCTTTGGCTGACCAACAGGATCTGATGATAACCTAACAGGTTGATATAATCAAAAAAGTTTTCCTAGAGAAGATGTTACATGGACTTCTTCAAAGTTTTCTGGGAAGAGCTTAGAGAAAGAAGTTTCTGCTGATAACAAGCTACTTCACAACAACCTTGTCTCTTTACCCCATTAATTTTCCCTTTTCTTCAGGTTTTTTTGTTTGTTTGTGTGTTTGTTTTTTACTATATTTATTCTCTAAACCACAACATTTTACCAGGGGTATGTATGATTATTCCCCTTAAGGCATGGACAAAATCTTATTTCCTATACCTCCTCATAGCATAAAAAAATACTGGTATTTCAAGAGATTTTTCTAAACATTAAGGAGTGACATTAAAGAAAATTCAAAGACATTAAAAAGAATCAATTACAAAATTTACTTAGTCCTGGTGATTAACAATGTTGGCAGACTCTGGTCTAGTCCATATCCTACTCAAGGCTCTGCTCAAAATATTCTCATGTTCATGTATCTAATTCATCAACCAGATAAATAAACATCATTTGGAGCTTATATGAAAACATAGAACACTTATTTATATGGTCTAGTAAGTGATTCGCTCCTTTAACTAAGCTGTTTCTGCAAAGTCCCTTTAGTCTTACACAAAATTAGAGACTCTCTGAGATCATTATGGACAAGGACCCTAAAGACCACCATTTTCCAACTAAAGAAAGTGAGATATTTTTAGGGACACATTTTCCACAAAGTTACTTGTCCTGAAAACTAGACCTTATTTGTATATTTTCAAAGAATTTTAATCTTTAAACACCATCTGAATACATGGAATCTCTGGAGATTTTTGTTGTTATCTGGTCTTTATTGCAAATGTAATAATCCTCATTGCAAAAATTAAAAAGTACAGAAATGCAGAAAGTAAAAATGGAGAACTAAAAATGTATATAATAAAAGTTCTTGATTTTCCCATAACCTGCAAAAATATTTATTTTTGATAAATAAATATTTTCAGAAAGATTTTTATTACCACAAATAACTCTTGTATTGGCTCATTTTCTAATATAAATTCTTTAATATTTGTTTCTAATAAAATGTAATGTGTCAATACTGATTGGGACCAGACAACTTTTAAAATATAGTGAAAATAGAAATTAAAGAGAACAGATATAGTATATTCACATATCTTGTTGGCAGGTTACCTACTGGGACTACTCTATTTTGTATAGAATTAATTCATTTATTCAACAAGTACTTAGAATAGAATAGGCTAGTCATAGGTCTAGATGCTGTAGAACTAAAGATGAATTACTTGTTCTTTCATGAAACTTAACTTACATGACTTAAAAGGTGTATGAGTGTATGTTATATGAATGAGGAAGGTACCACTAGACCATGCTTCTGAATTTCTGAAAGACTCAGTAAAGCACCTAATTTCACAGTTAGATTGTACAGAATCCAAATGGATGGTTCAAAAGTCTTATTTCATTTCTTCCTGCTACTTACAAATTTTACAGACAATAAAACACTAAAAACTAAAGATGTTGCCTTTAAGAATACTAAATGCTGAACAGTTTTAACTTTACATTTCCATTCAGAGTTCAGTAACATCTCTATCCTTGGAGGTGAAACTGAGCACAGAAGGAAAATAAAGATAAATTTCTTACAAGTTACAGAATTTTACTTACCATAATGAGCTAAACATGAGATGGTCTATTTGGAAAAGTGTCATGTTTGTCACCCTCAAGCACATTTGTGGAGGGGTTAGACAGTCAAATAGCAGGAATCACCAGATAGTTTCCAGCTCTACCACCAGAGATGCTCACCATTTTTATAATAAAATTATCCAGATCCAAGTCGGTAGATGAGGCGGAACCCTATTCCTCCTGTATACCCATATCCACCCAAGAATTTTTGAGCAACTATCATTATTAAGAGGCTCTGTGTGAAAGAAGTATCACAATGTAAACAATTCTTTAATATTTGGCTGTGTCTCATGTCCATCCCAGGAAGATGGCAAAATACAGGACAGCAGCACCAGGCCCAAAGCAGATCTTACTTCTGGGAGCAAGGCAATGCAACACCTGCCACAGAACTACCTCTCAGAAAATGTGCCTAACCAATAGTTGCATAGAAGAGGAAAAAAATAACCTTCTGAAGGTATCATGCCATGTTATTTTTATAAGATGAAACTAAATAATAAAGAAAGCTAAAGTAGTAAAGGAAGCAAAAAATTTGGTCAATTCCCTGAGTATGGTGCTAGTACTGGTCTTATTTAGCCTTTTCATAAGTGAACTGAAAAATAACTTTCCATATTTTCCAGAGAACTTAAACTTTTGCACCTAAATATGTATTTATCTGTGTAGAGAGGATCAAAGTATTTTTTAAAGCTTTGTGGATGAGCAGAAAAGCAACAGATATGCTTTAAAGGTAATAAAAAAGACTTGCAGAATTTTTTTATTTTAAATTTTTATTGAACTTAGTGAGATGACGGGTTAAGACATTGCAGAAAATTTTAAATATACATGTAGTATCTAATATATATTTATAAGAATGGGTTCTGATATACAGTGTGAAATTGATCCAAAAATGTTATAGAACTGTTGGTGAAGATATCAATTAATGAGCTTCTGCACATAAAAATACTGGGCCTCCTTAAACAGGATATTTTAAATATAATGGGAGAAGATGTTCCTTCCATCTTTTAAAAATATGTCTAGAACTAGAATAATAAATATAGTTCTAGTTGCTATACCTTAGGAAAGCCTTAATGGGCTACAGATGGATAAATATGTGTTTATATAAATATATGCCACATAAAATTGCTATCATTATTATACCAAAAAGCAAATAAAGGTCTACTGTACAAAGGAAAATATGTAAAACCCTTTAAGGCTGACAAAATAAAAACTTAGTGGAGATATTACTTGTCATGCTGCAACATAAGACGGGCATTCTGCTTTCAGTCATTGACTCTTAACCATACATGTGAAACACAAAGCTATTTTGAACATCGAGAGAGGTGCTTGAACTAGAATATAAAATGAACTAAAAACCTTGAGATCTGAAAACAAAACTTTAAATCCTAAGAGAGAAAACACATTTAAAATACAAAAATAGAATCAGGAAGTTTTTATAGAGTAGCACAAAAAAAAAAGTCATAAAGCACCAAAAGGGTAGCTTGGGGCCGATAAATCTCTAGCCCTGAGTCCTGCCTTTACAAGGTCAGCCATGGCCTCCACATAGCTACTGCACTGGAGCCCTGACACACAGATACAGGCTGCAAAGCAGAATGGACCTCTGATCTCAACTCAGGTGACATTCATTCCTCCTGCAATGTGGGAGCATCAGCTCTCTGTCCACCTGTGCAGGTGTTTGGGGGATGGGTCATAAGCACCCACAAGGCAGAGAACAGATCTTACCCAATTTGCTTGGCATATTACCTAGCTCAGTGCCACACACAAGTTTTTTGACAGATTTTAATGATTATGTTATATTGCCATTTCCCTCAATTTCATGACCTCATACACCCATAAGATCTACTTTGAGGAATAAGAATGTGTTTTTCATCTATATTTTCTGTTCACCACTGCTAAGAATTTGGCTGAATGCATGGCTTTACGGTATTGCTTGAGTAGGGAATCTCAGTAAAATATTCTTTAGGGAAATACCAAGTCTAAGATTAATAACTGTTTATTTTTACTGAAGGTTCTGCCAAAGAATCTGTTCTGCTTTAAAAAGTGATCATCCTTGAGGATTTTCGTCATGCACACAATCTGCCCCCTGAACCACCAAGCCTTTGTTCGGCTGCCGTATTTTCGCAGCGAACCTCGTGCTGCAGCTGCTGGCGTTGCCAGAGCATCTGGTATGGAACACCATCTTTGTCCTTTTCCAGACATTAGTTAACTAGAAAAGAAATAACACACACTACCTCCCTCCCTCCCTCCTCCCAAGTACTTTCTCTTCCTGAGAATCTGACCCGACTGGGGAGAGCACAAAGGAGGTTATTCACTAGAGAGCTGGGTCAAGTGGATGCAGAGGCTCACCTTTATTACATCTATTAAATATAATGTTCCATCCCAGTTAGCAAGGAACTTCTTTCCAAAATAGAGAATACATCTCTTGCTGTGAAAATTGTGGACTTTAAAATTATGTCATTTTTTTTTTTCCTATTCTTCTAAGAGTAAACAATCAATATTAGTCTAGACTGGTCTTGGTGACAATGTGACACTTGAGAGTTTTCACAAAAGCTGTGTCACCTGGAATCCTTGGCCTGAAACTGTGAGAGGTCAGGGAGAAAACACTGTTCTACGATAAGCTCAGTAGTAGCAAAACCTATTCCAATTTAGGTAAAAATCAAAATTTCAAAGAGCTGATGATGTCAGCACTAATCACTTTCTTTCTCTAAGATATCACTTGCAGCTACAAATTTTCTTTCAAATAAATTGGCTGTTTTGCACAAACATGTCCATCATTTGGTGCCTCTGATAATGATATATCACTATTTGATATGCTTTTCTCCAGTGAGTCTTTTCTTCACATAGTATTACCCAGTTTCCTGGTGGAAAGTGCACTTATTCTTGTCTCCATCCCAAAGCACACTGCATATACTCAGTATACGTAACCGTGACTCATTCTTCCTTAGATTTTTTATCTGTCTTCTCTACTAGATGAAGAAGTAAGGATCAGGTCTATTCTCTATATGACACTATTCCAAACACAGTGAAGTGGTCTACCATTGCTTGTTGCACATAGTAGGTATGCTACTTGTGTTAGGTTTTAACATCATCTAAAGAAAACTCACACCCTCCCATACTTGACCACAGCATGCCTCCCAATCTACATTTCAGCTTTTCAGAGAAAGCTGCCAGAAAAATAAGAATAAAACTTGAGTACATACACATTAAGAACTATTGAGAAATGCCACATGTTGACAACTGAGTGTTTTAATATATTCTAGAGCAGACAGCTAGCTGTCACCATTTAAAATGCTGAACACTTCAAATGTTCTGAAAGGGACCAAAGTTTTGCCACCCAGAAACTGCCTTTTTGAGATATTGATTTTAAGCTATTTATTCAGGAAAACAGGCTCAGAAAGCTTCCTCCTTTCCTACGCAACAGATTCAGAGAAAACTGCTTCAGGAAGAAAATCTTAGGGATATTTGCGTTAGACTAATTTGAATTAAGTGTGGTAAATACAAGGGCTTCAGGCCCAGGTTGGTTAGCTAGATGCCCTCTGTGTTGCACTGTTTCTGAGTCGTCTGCCTGTGTGTTCCAGTGCCTTCTCACTTCTGTAATCTAATACCCTTTTCTCCCATTTTTTCTTCTTTGTTCAAAATGTCATATATAACCAATTTGGCATCACTGTTTTGGAATTTTCATGCTTATGTGAATACCCCATCTGCATGTATTAAAATTTGATATTCTCCTGTTCATCTGTCTGTTAATTTGGTTATTTAATAGACCAGCTAGAACAACTTAGAAGGTGAAGAAAAAGTGTTAATATTTTTAGCTCCCCAAATTCTCAACTTTAATCACTTCACCTCAAATCATTTTTTATGGTTGACACTATTACAGATGTTCCCTATTTCTCCCCTTTGCCTTTTTCTCCCCAGCCCCTGCTCCCTCAAAGCATTTTTATTAGAATGAGACAAATGCTTTAACAAAAACAAAGATTGTACTCTCAATAACAATCAAAATAGGCATAAAATTTTTATAACATTCTTATGCTTCTGAAACTTAGTATCTAATGAAGTTATTTTACATGATTATTAAAGCTAAATGAGCTATCCTAAGGCAAACTCTGAACTTACTTTTTTTTTATAAACTGAATGTATAATAGAGAAGAGAGTTTCTTCACAAAATTCTCCAAAGCAGACAAAAAACAAGTATAACCATGCTGCCCTTGTTCATACTGGCACTCAAATAGTTGACACACAATAGAAAGCTTTGCTGTCAGTATTTTCATAAATAACATTTTACTTATTAACTTCATACCTCCTGCAGAAGGTCCCCTTCATTATTCATCTCTCACTTTTTTATTTAAGTTGCCCTTGGAAACCACAATATCCCCAACCAATGCATTCAACATGTTTTTATATGTATACCTGAAACAAACACTGCAGATGATGAATTCCAGGGAGGCTCTTTCCAGAGGGGTCTGGCAGGTAACAAAAGATAAACACCAGACTCTGATGTGTCGTGCCTCAGGCACAGTGTGCTGAAAACGCACTAGAAGAGTCGAATGACAAATGCTCCTTTATGCCTGACTTCTTGCAAACAAAGACATACAAAGCTTAAAACTGTGGTGATTGACTTTTTCTCCAACATACTGAGTTTTTGTTATATAACAATTGTATTCTGGAACGAAATCTATTGTTAGACTCAGATGATGAACACATATTAGACAATTGTGAGATCAAAGTCCACAGACAAAAGCCCAAATGGAAAAATACAGCAGTTAAGTGACCCAGATTTTACCAACGGCAAAAATCTACTCATTTGTAATTCCCATTTTTCTTTTATTTTTCTTTTTCCCAGGGTCTCTTCTGGCCTTTAAATTAATTCTAAATTAAGTCTTTCATTATATAACTACAACCCTCTTTAGCCTTTCCAATTTCCAAATGTCAGTCTCTGACAAAACCCAGCCCTCCCCAGCTGGCCACTATGAGCATGGAATTATCTACAGGCTGCCCTACACGGTCCCATAAACAATTCTCAGTCAGAGGAAGTAGGGGAGGCTTTATCAAAGGGAGTTTGAAATTATGCTTCTGCTGCCTTCGTCTGTGGCTTCACATACAGTTCATAGGGGAGGGGAGGTTTTGGGGGGTTTTCTTCTGAATCAAGTCAGGCCTTCTAAGCGTTTTTCATGTGTGAGTGTATGATGCCCAGAGCTAATCACTTTTGTCTGGGCCTTAAAGGCTTGAGGAAGCCCAAGCCTACATTCCAGCGGGTCAGCCAGGTCTTTAAATAAATTTATTCTTCCTATTGTTGTATTTGCTTGATCTTTTACTTTTTTCTTTTCTCTCTCTTTTTCTTTCTTTTTCTTTTTTTTCTTTTCTTTTTCTTTTTTTTTTTTTTATAATATCCTATTTCATTTCATAATATACGAGGTATGTCCTGAAATCATTGGCCATGCAAGCTGTCATTGGCTTGATACTTTTGGGACATGCCGCATATCATTAGTCAATCTATCCTCTGGCTTTCACAAAACCTTACACAATGCTTACCATGTTGTACTGTTTTTTACCTGTCTTTATGTCTCCCATCTAAGCTATGAATTCCTAGAGAATTTGGATTTATTTTGTAACTCAAGCATCTGGAACACTGCCTTTTTCATAATAAGAGATTTATGTTCTTTTGTTAAATGAATGAATGATGTAATAAGAAACTAAATGTATTATCTAGGAGCCCTAACTGGTGGCACAGTGGATAAAGTACCAGCCTGAAAACCCAAGGGTCTCTGGTTCAATTCCCCAGCCAGGGCACATAACCAGGTTGCAAGTCAGGTCTCCAGCCAGGTGTGTGGCTGGAGGTAGATGAAGGGCAACCATACATTGATGTATCTCTCCCTCTCTGCCTCTTTCCCTTCCCTCTCTTTAATAATAATAAATATTTTATAAATAAATAAATAAATGTATTATCTAGGAAAAATGCCACACTTCTAGTGTAAGAATTAAGTATGTATTGCCAAAGAACATACAGTCTATTGGCCATTCTAAATCAAATTTTTATGATGGCTTAGTTTCAAGCAATATCCTTTATGCTCCTGTCAATCAGCGTAGCCAGTGAAGCTATCAGGAGTGCTTTCTTTCTATTAAAGGACTGAAAATGTCTATTGTCAGCCATCTTTACCCATAAGTAACAATTTATATTCAAGGTTAGTTTTTACATGAAGCTTTTCACAGTTTATATACCAAGTACTTAAGTGTTATCTAAGTTGCTGATTTCAGAAGGTAATCTGTACTATTTATACCTGTTCAGGTTTGTTGAAAGTCATTCTGTGGGTTCTGTATTAAGAATGATTCACAAACCAAACACACACACACACACACACACACACACACACACACAAGACTCCAATAAGGATATTAGACACTAGAATAACAAGGCCTCAGCTCATTTGAAAAAGTAGTTTCCATTGTGTACTGGTTATTACAAAGAATATTAGGTAATCATCTAAATGGTATATATTACATGTCCACTCATATGTTTTATGTTATATCATGAATAAATTTCTGCTGGCATCATAAGTTTTTATTTTATTTTATTTTATTTTTAATTTGTTTAATTTATGTTTAATTTAATTTATGTTTAATTTGTTTCAGAGAGAGAGGGAGATAGCCATGTATGGTTGCCTTTCACCTGCCTCCAGCTACAGCCCTGGCTGGAGACCTGGCTTGCAACCTGGTTATGTGCCCTGGCTGGGGAATTGAACCAGCGACTTTTGGGTTTGCAGGTGAGCTCCTTATCCACTGTGCCACCAGCCAGGGCTCTGGCATCATGAATTTAAAGTAATATGTCTTTATTAAGCAAACATACTGTAGAAAAAAGCAACTGGAAGGGAAAGCTTTCAAAAATATCTATTTTCCTAGGGAAAAATATAAGCATAAGCTTCCTCCACCAGCTCCACTCCCACCTCTTCTCATTGACCTAATCTTAGGGTTTTATACTTCTTTTGGATTAACCCTAGAGATCTTCATCTGGAATTGAGCCAACATTGAAAGTCAAAAAAGCGATTAATATGCTTGCATATCTATGTATATGTTTATCTACCCAAATGTTAACCATGGTTGTCCCCTGAGCCATGGGATCACAGGACTATTTTTTAGTATCCACACCTGAGGTTGGATGACCTGAAGTAGGAAAGGAATTCTCGCTTTACCCACACCTTTCCTTTGGCCTCATCCTGTTTTGTTGACTCCTTTGTGCTTACAGACAGTATATATACATAGTTCTTCCCTGGTGCTAGTGCACTGAAGCTTGGGGGAGAGTGTAAGAGGAAAGTGGGCATCCAAAAGTAACAATGAGGGGTACCATCTTAGACAGAATGCACTATACAGTGGGTTCCACATTTAATGACCATTTTCATTATACTCTTCAATATGCTTTATGGTAAGTTTTAAAATTACTCTGTAATAAAACTGAAATTTTTTAAATTTTGAATTAAAAATACCTCTTTGTTTATCTTATTAATTGAGCTTCTTCACTGAAAGTCTTTGTGCCACAACATAATGTGCATCAATATCTTCATCTTGGAACTATGACCTGGATAAAGCTGGAATATCCTCACTGTTTTCTCTATTCCGGTTGTAAAAGTTTGATACTATGACAAAAGCTTTACAAAATTTACAAATATTTAACATTACTACATTATTGTAGTAGACAAAGTAATATCCACTTAATGTAGTTCTTAGTGTATACAGGTGAAGTTCTAGGTGCTTAACAGATACTAGTTCATGTTATCTCCCCCAAAATTGAGTTACTACAATTATTACTCTCATTTTACAGATAATCTAACTGAGGTACAAAAACCTTAAGTATCTTACTGAAACCCTACAGCTAGTTAGTGGCAAAACAAGGATCTAAACTCCGGGAGGCTGAACCAAGTCTACATGCTCAACCATCAGGGCAAGATGGGAGGGAATTCATGCTTTAAAAAAAAAAAAAAAAAAAAAGTGCAACCCTTAAGAAAACATAAGGGAACTTCAACAAGCCCTGTCCCTTTGCATTTATGATAGCCTATCTGATGCCGCACAGGTTACAGAAAACTCTGTTGGTCTTATTTCTTGGCCAAAATTGTCTGATCTGAACAGGAAATTTATTTGACCACTTGCAACAAAAATCAAATTGTCAATCTATTTTAGGAGGGCACAGGCAGTTTTTAGTTTTTAGAAGTGATGTTTGATATCATATATTTAGTATTCTTAAATTCTCAAGACTTTACATAAAAGCAATGATGGGTCTTTATCTATGGATACCTCAGATCTGAGCAAAGAACAAAATCTCAGAATGGTGTGTATAGACAATTTGAGACCAAGATCTATTTCACATTCTTTGGTATCATCATTTTGAGAAATTGAAAATTTGATTTTTCTTCTCAAACTTTAAAAGAGAAAGAAGAACTCTTGAAGGTAAAGGAATGTTGAAAGGAAATCATGGAAAGGTAATTAACATGCACATGTGAATTTAAGAATAAATCTGATCAAAGGTAACCCTTATGCACTGTTGATGGGATTGCAAATTTCTGCAGCTACTATGAAAAACAGTATGGCTGTCCCTCAAAAATTTGAAAATAGAACTACCCATATGACCCAGCAATTCTAATTCTGAGTAGTTATCCCAATTCAACATATGAATTAAAAAAGGTATATGCATCCCTAAGTTCATTGCAGCATTATTTACAATAGCCAAGGTATGGAAGAAACTGTCCATCAATAGATGATTGGATAAAGAAGAAGTAGTACATATGTACAATGCACCATTAAAAAAATGAAATCTTTTCTGGGTTGGGGAGCACGTGGAGGCTCTGGGAGGGGAGTGCAGGCAGCACTGCACCTCCGGCCCTTTCCCCTCATTGCGCCCCAGATGTGTCTTCCATCTGGCGCTCCTGAGTTACCTCCTTTTACCGCAAGCCGGTGACCTGGAACCTATTGCTTCAATGTAGCAGGCTAGGATATCCAAATCTAACTAAAAATTTTTTATTCCCTCTGATGCTCAAAAAAAAAAAATCAGCTCTGTTCTTCCTCAATGGCCAAACCAAGAGACCATAAAGGGTGAACAGACAACTAAACCTTTTCTTTATTAATATTGATTTCTCTTTCTCTTTTGACTTTCTTCCTTTTTTTCTTTCTTTTTTCTTTTCCTCTGCTAAAAGCGCTCAGGTCCAGGCTCCATCTGGACCAGTCAGGAATTATTAAGGGTGAACAGCCATCTAAACCCTTTCTTCTTATTATTATTATTATTGTTTTTATTTCTTTTTTCCTTTTGCATTTTTTTTGTTTGGTTTGGTTATTTGTTTTTGGTTTTGTTTGTTTGTTTGTTTGTTTTTGTTTTTGTTTTTTATTGCTTTGGGTTTTTTTGTTTTTTGTTTTTGTTTTTGTTTCTATTAAAAGCCCACAGGCCCAGAATACAACCAGACAGCCCAAATAAAGGACACACCAAGAACAGCAAGTGGAGAAAATCTGGGAGACAGCAACACTGAACTCCACAAATCTCCTATCACAGAAGGGTGCTCAACTAAGGCAAGGAAGCAAAGCAGGTAAACCCAAGGAAAGAATAAAAATAAATAAATAAATAAAGAGCAAGCAAGAACAGACACCCAAAATGGGGAAAAAAAGAATCAGTCCATCACCAAAAGGAAAGGAAGAATCCCCAGAAAGAACACAAAATGAAACAGAGGCACCTGGAATATCAGATAAGGAATTCAAAAGAATGATGATAGAGAAGCTCAGTGAGCTCAGCCACATCAAAGAAAAC
>PVIW01003778.1:0-65000 GCA_004026585.1 Noctilio leporinus
GGGGGACAGAGGGGAGCAAAAAGGGGATGGATGTAATACGACAACAATAAAATTAAAAAAACAAAACAAAACAAAACAAAACATTCTCGGTGCCACAGAGGCACATCTTAGGGTGACTTGTCGTGAACTCCCATGTTTATCACTAGTCTGGTCGCTTTGGACTAGTGCTTAGGCCTGGGTAGCATTGGTCACTTTCATTTTACTGGCATTAGTTCTTTGTTCTTTGTTACTGGCATTTGTTATGGAAGGGTAAAGATGAGCATTTCTAGAAAGCCACATCCTTATGATCTCCCTTGGAAGCCACTTGAGGTGAGTGTCTTTCAAGGAAAGAGGAAAGTCTGCCTGAGAAGCCTAAATTTTGGATACCTCACAAAGGTGTGCCCTCTCTGCTTCTTATCCTGGACCACCTGAGACTGACCCCAGGGTGGAGGAGAGAAGCAATAGGAAGTTTAAGGGACAACAGGGTACATAGAAAGGACAAAGGATAAACTATTTTACCCCTGTTACTGGAAGCTTGGTTTCTTCTTACTGACACAGTAAGTGACTACAGATCAGCGAGACAAGAGTGGATGAGTATAGGAGTTTTATTAATACGCTCTCAAGGGAGAGAATGGGCCTGTTGAGGCTGGCCGGGAGGGCTTAGCATGGAAGAAGCAACAGGAGAGCCTAGACTGAGCTGCCCTGGCTCAATGGGGCGTCAGAGAAAAGGGGCCCTAGGGGCGGGGTCAGGGGCTAAGCCTGCCAGCTGCCCGTAGAGTTTAGGAGATGTGTGCCTGTGAAGAAAGGAGTTCGAGGGAGCGGGGAGAAGAAAAGAAAGGGAATGGCACTGGCTGCTCCCCATAGGGAGAGCACACACAATTGGTCCTTAGTCTTGAGGCTTCAATCTCCTTGCAGGCAGGAATCTTAGCGGAGGTCTTGGGAGGGTTTCAGCAGAGCAGTCATCAGTTTTCCAGGTGTGCCTTTTGGGGTTGTGGTCTCTTGAGCCATCAGTGATGGGGCAGGGGCAGGGGTCTTTAGTCATTGCACTTCGTTCTGATTCCATCCACCAGGTTTCGCTGTTTTTCTGGGCCTGGAACTGAAACACAGCCAAGGCCTAGATGTTATCTCTAGGGAGGCGGTCATCTGTGCCTAGCTGTAAATTGCTCCGCTATAGTGTTCAGCTATCTCAGTTTCCCTTTTCCACTGGCCAAGGAATTTTCCTATCCTGTGTCACTCCTTTTTCTTAACCATCCCATTTTAGTTTGGAAGGCCTGAAGATGAGATCAGTAAGCCCATTCTTCCATAACTGCCACATAGTAGCTAGAGTTGTCTTTTAAAAATATAATTAGTATCAAGGGACTTTTCTGCTCAAAAGGCCTCTATGGCTTCTCAATGAGTATACAAACCCACTGAGACAAACTAATAAGCCAGGACAAGCGGAGTAGGGAAACTGAGACAGATAGTTAAAGGGCCAAGCAGTTTATAGCTATCTGGAAAATTCCCCAAATCCTCAACCAAGGACACTCCTTCTCCCCAACCTGAGGGTAAAAACTTAAATCACCCTACTCAGGGAGACAGCAGAAATCCAGTTAGTGCCATTTGCCCACCACATCCGGGGACAGATGAAGTTAAGGGAGTAAATTTCATTTTGGTGCATCAGCATAAAGTGGATAAATATTCTATTGATCCTGTCTTAAACTCCTAGTTTTTATAACACTCAATAATGAAGATCTCCATGAAGCAGGCCCTTACTTTTTCCTTCCCCCTCTTCTTCTGCCTCAGGTGTGCATTTCCTAAATTCTAATGGCCCCCATGAGACTTGAAGGCCCCTTTTCTCTGACTTTGAGGTGAGTTGACAGCAGACCCACCTGGAATCGTTTCTTTCCTATAACATGTCTAGAGAGCCAAAGCAACCCTGCTCTGTCTCTCCCTTGTTGCTTCTTCCATCCTAAGCTCTTCTTTGATTCACTGTGCCCAGCATTAATAAATGTGCTCTCAAAATCACCTGCACAAATTCAAGAATTCACACAGTACAGGCCCGTCTGAGATAGAATCACTTTGGGCCTGGTTCTTGTCTGGTGGACTCGTAATATTATGATGGGTGTGGGTCTGTTCCTCTGTGTCTGACCAACCTTGTCTTCAGCACCACTGTAACTGCTGCAATGTTGTGGGGACCTAGAATGCCAGACACAGATTTCTCCCTCAGCCTGAAGACTTCAGTGGTCGGAATCCAACTGTACATTCCTGAGCAGTCTTTGGGTGTGAATATATAGATAGTGTCAACTGTGGGTGCTTCAGGGAGGTTTTATCAAATCAGAGGGTGGAAACCCCATTAATCAATACAGGCTTTGTAAAATGTTAAGAGTTAACTTATGGAAGTTAAAATTTAGATTTTGAGTTTTAGATTAACAATATTTGATACTATCCTTAAATTTTTGTGTAATTCACAACTTCATAGCAAGCGCCTGACATGACTTGAGAGCTCTAATTTGTCAGGATTATATAATGTCTTGGCATTAGCTTGGCTTCCTAGTGTTTGTTATCCCTCGCAATGACACGGAAGAAGGAGGCCTGCTCTCCTACCAGCACATGCAATAGTTTCACTGTGGCAGGTGTCTATTGAGAACTTAGGAATCGACCTGTGTACTTTTCTTACCTATGTGCAGTTTTCATTGTATTATGCACTCCATTTAAAAGGGACTTTCAGATTAAGAGCATGATAAAAAGTAAAATAGAGGAAATGGCATTTTAAATGCAGGTTACCATTTTTATAATAGATATACCAGCATCTCTGGAAGAAAACTTTTTTAAAAAGTGAAAAATGTGGCCCTATAGAGAAGATGAATGTTTACTTGCAGGCAGTTACTTTTAGTGAGCCATCTAAACCCAGTATGCTGTATTTAACTGGAGAGTGAGTACTTTGAGGTTAATATGATGGTGAGGAGCTGTGTTTTTGTTTTTTTTTTTATTTTGTAATTATTAGTATATATTATTTGTTTCTGCTTAGAGTAATATTTTGTTCCATTTTGATGTTAGAAGTTTAAAAAGTCTTTTTTTTTTTTTTTTTGGTAAAATGCACTTCAGCTAGTCAAGTGTTTCATTTATATTTATGTAATAATTTAATTCATGACTCATGAATTACTAAGGCCCTGCTGTCCATCTGAGATGGGTATTCACATTCTGGCAGTGCTTAGACCAACCCAGAGAACAACATACTCTGAGTTTCTCCCAAACACAGTCCTGCTTTGCTTTAGCTGGCTTTGCTTGTTGCCTGGCTTTGTTGTGATCTTATGTGCAGCTTTTTTATTTCTCTCTTTCTTTGGATCCATATTTAGTGTTTTGAAGAAGGGCTGGTAAGAACCAGAGCACATAGTTAGGTAGGTGTTTTCAGGGCTCAAGAATTAAGATAAGTATGGCCATCTGGGAGTCCTACATTGGTTTGGAGTAGGTTTTGTACCTGGAGACAGAGGACTGTTAACATATTGTGTGACTGAATATAAAAAACAAAAGGTAACTTAGTAATGGGAGAGAGAAAGATGAAACAGAAGTTGTTATATTCTGTTTTTTTCAGCCTCATCTTCTAATAGTTATTCTTTTTCAAGAACATTCATTTGTGTCCCTGATTTGCCTTCTTTTGTATTACCACTATGAGGCCTTTGATAACCCTACAGACTTCTTCCTGGATGTTATTAATGAAGACTCTTCTGCTGTGGTATTAAACAGAGAAGGCAAAGATGATGAAGGTACGTGGGTCAGTCAAGAGTCAGAGATCATCACCTAATTGAACTGGCTGTAGATGAGCAATGTGGCTATCATTAAATTGTGGCTTTGTGAATTAGTTATATATATACAACTAATGCTGTCTTGCTGTCCTATGGTAACAGTTGCCTCGGTTTGTCCAGACTGCTGTAACAAGAATATGATAGGCTAATTGGCTTAGAGAACAAATATTTATTTCTCACAGTTATAGAGGCTGGGAAGTCAAAGATCAGGGCACGAGCAATTTGGTGTTTGTTGTAATCCCGCTTCCTGGTTTATAGGTGAATCACCATCTTCTTAATGCCTCTTCATATGGTAGAAAGGAGGTGAGTACACCTTGGGGCCTTATTTATAAGGGCACTAATCCCATTCACATGGTTCTATTTATACTCTTATTATCTAATAACCCTTCAAAAGACCAACCTTCAAATATAATGTCACTGGGGAATTGGATTACAGTGTATAAATTTTAGGGAAACATAAACATTCAGTATATAGCATCGGTCAGCACAGGTTTTGTTGTCCATGAGTGCTGTATTTTTAGTTTATAAATGAGCATTTATACAATAGTGTCAGTTCTGAGAAGAGTTTTCATTAAAACATATGCTTATTTTTATGAAGTGTCTCGAAATAAGAAAGGTTGCAATTTATGCATTTATACATAGTAGAAAGAAAGGCAGAGGTTTTTCTATTAAGAATTACAACACCCTATGGTAAGAAGTTTACTTTAAAATATCAGGATAAAAATATTATAGATAGGAAGTGGTGAGTGAATTTTCTGTACTTATAAGTTTAGAGAAGTAGCCAGCAATTAACTATATTTTTCTAACATGTAAAGCAATGACAGATATAATAATTTTTATATTTAAGTTAGAATTAAGTGTTAAGGAAGAATCTAAGAAAGGGGTTCCAGGAAAATAGGCTAAATTTTGTTACTATTTCCCTTTATGCACTTATATTCCAAAGCCAAGGAGACTCAAGAACCTTCCAAGGGAGATAAGCCATACATAGAAAGTTTAGTGGAGTTTTATGCCAACTCTGCCTTCTTCAGAGAAATGAGAGTTGAATCAACTCTCAGAGGTTCAGGAACAGAAGAAGAGTGTGGCCATCAAGGAGGTCACTTATGCCACCTCCTTATGCCATCAAGTCAGATGGATTTCCAAGCGTTCATTCAAAAACTTGTTGGGCAATCCCCAGGCCTCCATAGCTGAGGTAACTTGACAGACTCTTCTAAATATGCTGTGAGATACTTTCATGGAAACATTAGATTCCGATGTAACTTATTATAGTACTATACTTGTCCTCGGCCCACACTTTCACTCCATTTTGGGTATGGAAACAGAAAATAGTACAAATAAAACACAATGAAGTTTTTAGCTGTGGGTATCTTTTTTAATGTTTTTCTGGGTTACCTAATTCAGAATTTTTATTGATTTAGACAAACTGTAACAGATTATTTTTATACATATATTTTTTTTTAAATGGTGAAGTAAAGGAATTTAAAGCCACATTTGTGATTTTCTGGTAGCTGCTCATGTTCCTTTCCTGACTTGGTCAACAAGTCCCTGTTGATCTTGTGCTGTGTTAGGATCGTGCACACAGTAGTGAACAAAATGGGTAAAAACGAAAATCCCTGCTCCTCTGGAGCAAACTTTCTTATGAGGAGAGATAGCTGATAAATTCCTACAGGAATAAAATGTAGTGTGGCAGAAGGAAAAATGGGCTCTGGAGAAACTGTAAGCAGGGAAGTGGAGGAAGGAAGAGAGAAGGAGAGGGGAAAGTGGGAGAGGGGGGCAGTGGTTTGCCCTTTAAATCAGTGGCCAGGGAAGCCTTCACCTGGGTGTCAGTAATTGCACCTGCATGTGGGAGGGGCGGCCGCTGTCTGAGGGAAGAGCCTCTATGCAAAGGCTGTCCCTCGTCACTGACCCTCCCCATTTACAGATTCTGATCTGGGAGAGCACTAGACACCCCCATCAGTTTGCAAGGAACACAAAGGTGGTGAGCAAACTTGACTTGTGTTAAATAAGGCTGTTCTTGTTCAGATTAAATTTCTCTTCATTAAGATGAAATCATGTGCTTTTCCTGTTTGGGCTGGTATTGTTGAGTTGTTGATTATTACTCCTTTATGTTTTTTCTGTTATTCTCAACTCCACTGTCACACAAATCCCTGGTATTTTCAATTTCTTGAGCCATAATTTCTTTATTAATATTATTATTACTATATTATAATTATTATTGTTATTCTATTACAGTTGTCCCAATTTTTTTCCCCTTTGCCCTTTTCTGCCCAGCACAGCCCCCTCCCCCCATTCTCACTGTCCATCCTCACACCATTCATTATCTTTATCCATGGGTCATTCATACATGTTCTTTGACTAGCTCTTTCCCCTTCTTTCTACAATTATCCTCCTCCCTAGCCCCTGGCAGCTGTCAGTCTGTTCCTTGTTTCCACATCTTGGAAAGGGGTTCTATTTTTGCCTGTTAGTCTATTTTATTCTTTAGAATCCTCTTATAAGTGAGATCATGTGTTATTTGTCTTTTACCAACTGGCTTATTATACTTAGCATGACAGTCTCTGTTACACCCATACTATTGCAAAAGATGGGAATACTGCTGTGTAGTATTCCATTGTGTAACTGTACCACAGTTTTTTAATCTATTCACGTAGAATGATTCCAACACTTGGCTATTGTAAAT
Organism: Noctilio leporinus; assembly: GCA_004026585.1. Taxonomy (NCBI): domain Eukaryota; kingdom Metazoa; phylum Chordata; class Mammalia; order Chiroptera; family Noctilionidae; genus Noctilio; species Noctilio leporinus. Next base: position 6,436 of record PVIW01003778.1, read on the forward strand.
AGAACATAGGGGTACATAAATTCTTTTGAATTGTGTTTCAGGATTCTTATACTATATTCCCAGCAATGGAATTGGTGGGTCATAAGGCAGTTCCATTTTTATTCTTTGAGGAAATTCCATACTGTTGTCCACAGTGGCTACACCAGTCTGCATTCCCACCAACAGTCCCTTTTCTCCACATCCTCACCAGCACTTGTTTGTTGATTTATTAATGACACCTATTTTGGCAGGTGTGAGGTGATATCTCATTGTGGTTTTAATTTGCATCTCTCTGATGGCTAGTGATGTTGAGCATTTTTTTTGTGTCTGTGGACCATCTGTATGTCTTCATTGGAGATGTGTCTATTCAGGTCCTTTGCCCATTTTTTAATTGGATTGTTTGTTCTCCTGGTGTTGAGTTGTATCGATTCTTTATATATTTTGAAGATTTAACTCTTGTTTGAAGTATCATTGGCAAATATGTTCTCTGGTATAGCCAGTTCCCTTTTTGTTTTGATAATGGTTTCTTTAGCTATGCAGAAACTTTTAAATTTGATGTAGTCCTATTTGTTTATATATTTTTATTTCCCTTGCTCTTGGAGATACATCTGCCAAAATATTGCTACATAGGATGTCTGAAATTTTACTGCCTAGCTTTTCTTCTAGGACTTTTATGATATCATGGTTTATATTTAAGTATTTTATCCTTTTGAGTTTATTCTGGTGTATGGTATAAGTTGGTGGCCCAGTTTCATTTTTTTGGATATACCAGGTCCAGTTCTCCCAACATGATTTATTGAAGAGACTGTTTTTACATATAATCACGCCCCCTTTGTCAAAAATTAATTGACCATTGACACATTGGATTATTTCTGGGCTCTTTTTTTTTTTTTTAAGATTGTATTTATTATTTTCAGAGAGAGGGGAAGGGAAAGAGGGAGAGAGGGAGAGAGACATCAGTGTATGGTTGCCTTTCACCTGCCTTCAGCTATGGACCTTGCTGGAGACCTGGCTTGCAACCTGGTTAGATGCTCTGGCTGAAAATCTAACCAGAGACCTTTGGGTTCACAGGCCAGTGCCTTATCCACAGTGCCATGAACCAGAGCAGTATTTCTGGGCTCTTTATTCTGTTCCATTGATCTATGTGTCTGTTCTGATTCCAGTACCAGACTATTTTGATTATAGTGGCCTTGTAATATAGTTTTATGTCAGGTATTGTGATCAGGTATTGTTCTTCTTCCTCAAGATTACTGAGGCTGTTCAGGATCATTTTTGGTTTCATGTGAATTTTTGAAATATTTGTTCTAGATTTGTGAAATATGCAATTGGTACTTTAATAGGGATTGTTGAATCTATAGATTTCTTTGGATAGTATGGACATTTTAATGATGTTAATTTTTCCAATTCATGAACATAGTTATATGCTTCCATTTCTTAGTGTCTTCATCAATTTGTACCTTTTTCAATTTATTTTTTTAATGTTCTATAGTTTTTCAAGTACAGGTCTTTTACATCCTTGGTTAAATTTATTCCTAGCTACTTTATTTATTTATTTTTTGTTGCTATAGTAAGTGAAATTTTTTCTTAATTTCTCTTTCTGATAATTCATGGTTGGTGTACAATAGTGCCATCAATTTCTGAATCTTGACTTTGTGTCCCACTGCCTTGTTGAATTCACTTATTAGGTAGAGTAGTTTTTTGGTGGGGATTATATGTTTTCTATTTATACTATTATGCTGTCTGTGAATAATGACTGTTTTCCCTCCTTCTTTCTAATTTAGATGACTTTTATTTCTTCTTGTCTGATTGCTATAGCTAGGACTTCCAGTACTATGTTGAGTAAGAATGGTGAAAGTAGACACCTTTGTCTTGTGCCTGATCTTAAGGAAAAAGCTTTTAGTTCTTGCCCATTGTGTATGATGTTGGTAGTAGGTTTCTCATATATGGCCTGTATTATGTTGAGGTATGTGCCCTCTATTCCCACTTTGCTAAATGTTTTTGTCATAAATAGGTGCTAGATTTTGTCAAATGTTTTTCAACATTTATTGATATGATCATGTGAATTTTGTCCTTCCTTTTCTTTATGTGGAATATTACATTTATTAGTTCGTGAGCATTGTACCATCCTTGCATTCCTGGGATGAATCACACTTGATCATGGTATGTGATCTTTTTAATGTATTGCTGGATCTGGATTGCCAATATTGTTGAAGATTTTAGCATCTATGTTCACCACAGATATTGGCTTATAATTTCTTTTCTTTGTTGTGTTTTTACCTGGTTTCAGGATTAAGATAGTACTGACCTTATTAAAAGAGTTAGGGAGTCTTTCATCTTCTTGAAATTCTTGGAACAATTTGAGAAGGCTAGAAGTTAATTCTTGTTTGAATATTTGTTCACCTGTGAAGCCATCCAGTTCAGGGCTTTTGTGTGCCAAGAGTTGTTTTATTACTGCTTCAAGTTTAGTAGGTGTTATCAGTCTGTTTGGGCATTCTAATGCTTCTTGATTCAGTTCTTGGAGATTGCATGTTTCCCAGAAATTTGCCCATTTCACCTAGGTTGTCCAGATTCTTGGAATATAGTTGTTCATAGTAATTTCTTACTGTGATATTGGTTGTAAATTCTCCTCTTTCATTTCTGATTTATTTGGGTCCTTTCTCTTTTTGTGTTAATAAGTCTGGTTAAAAGTTTGTCCATTTTGTTTATCTTTTAAAAAAAACCAGTTCCTGGATTTATTGATTCTGTAGATTTTTGTTTTGTTTTTACATCTCTATGTCATTTAATTCTTCTCTGATCTTGATCATTTCCTTCTTTCTCAGCTATGTTTGTTGTCATTCCTCTAATTCTTGTAGATGTAGTATTAGATTATTTATTTGAGATTTTTGTATCTTTTATAAGTAGGCCTGTATTGCTATGAACATCCCACCCAGAACTGCCTTCACTATGTTTCCTAGGTTTTGGGTTGTTGTGTGTTCATTTTCACTTGTTTCCAAACATTTTTTATTTCTTCCTTGATCCCATTGTTAACCAAGTTATTATTTAATATCATGAATTTGAATGTTTTTGAGTTTTTTACTTATGGTTGGTTTCTAGTTTCAAGACATTGTGATCTGAGAGGATGTTTGATATAATTTCAGTTTTCTTGAATTTGTTGAGGCTTGTTTTGTGTCCTGTCATATAGTTTATCATTGAAAATGATCTAAATAATGTATATTTGTTTCTTTGGGGTGAAATATTCTGTAAATATTAATTAAGTTCATTTTATTTAGAGCGTTGTTCAATTCCACAATACCTTTGTTTATCATTTGCTTGTACCACCTGTCCATTGTTCACAGTGGGGTGTTAAAAATTGCTATGATGACTGTACTGCTATCAATCTCTTTCTTAATGTATTCCAAGATTTTATTTATATATTTAGGTTCTCCTATGTTGGTGCATTATGTTTACAAGGGTTTTATCCTCTTGTTGGGAAACTCCCTTAACTATTATGTAGTGGCCTTCTTTGACTCTTGTTCTAGCCTTTGTTTTAAAGTCTATTTCATCTAATGTAATATGTATTGCTACCCCAAGATTTTTTTCATGTCCAGTTGCTTGGAATATTATTTTTCCATCCCTTCACTTTCAGTCTTTGTAGCTCTTTTGTTCTGAGGTGGTTCTCTTGCAGACAGCATAAATGCAGCTTATTTTTTTTTTTTATCCATTCAGTTATACTATGTCTTTTGATTGGAGCATTTAATCCATTTACACTTAATGTTATTATTGATAAGTATTAATTCATTGCCATTGTTTTCTTTGTATTTGTGTTTCCTTCTCTCTCTTTTTCTTTTTCCTCATCTTCTCAAAATATTTCCTTTAGCATCTCTTGCAATGCTTTGGTGGAGATGTGCTTTTTATTTTATTTTTATTTTATTTCTTTTTTTGTCTGGAAAGCTTCTTGTTTTACCTTCCACTTTATATGAGAACCTTGCTGGGTATATTAGTCTTGGTTGTAGGCCTTTGTTTTTCATTACTTGGAATATTTTCTGCCATTCCATTTTGACTTGTGGTATTACTTTTGAGAAATCAGCTGAGAGCCTTATTAGAGCACCCTTGTATGTTACTAGCTGTTTCTCCCTTGTTGCCTTTAAGATTCTCTTTGTCTTTACATTCTGCCATTTTAATATGGATGTGTCTTGGTGTGGGTCTTTCTAAATTCATCTTGGTTGGGACTCTCTGTGCTTCCTGAACTTGAATGTATTTTTCCTTCACCATACTAGGGAAGTTTTCTGTCATTATCTTTTCAATCAGATTTTCAACCCCTTGCTCCTTTTCTTCTACTTCTATCCCTATTATAAAAATATTGTTATGTTTCATGTTGTCCTGAAGCTCCCTTAAACTGTCATTGTTATTTTTCAGTCTTTTTAAATTTTGTTTCTCTGATGGGTGCTTTTTTCTACCTTGTCTTCCAGCTTGCTGATTTGATCCTTTACCTCATCTAGCTGCTGTTAATTTCTTTCTAGTGTATTCTTCATTTCAAATATAGTAGTCTTCATTTTCTCTGAGTTGTTATTCATAATTTTTATGTCTTTTTTTATGCTGATGTAATTCCCACTAAGTTCCTTATAGCTCCCATAAAGTTCTTTGTAGTCCTCATTGAGTTCCTTGAGCATATTGAACTCTTTGATGGATTATTTGTCTTAATTTCACTTAGCACTCTTTCTGGGGATTCCTCCTTCCCTTTCAATTGGGGGCTGTTTCTTTGCCCCCTATTTTAGGTGGCTATTTTTGTTTACTTCTGCATATTATATTAACTTTCTTTGACTCCCTGTCTTCATGGTGTGACCTCCTGTGGGACTCAGTGGTACAGTCTCCTTCATCTTCTTATCTAGATGCTCTAGGGATTCCCTTTATGTAGTTTATGTGAGGTCTCTTTTCATTATTGGCTTTAGGTGTTTGGGGCTCATTCATTGGTTTGTTTTCACCTCTGGCTGGCTGACTGAGAGTCAAAACCTCCACCACATCTTGTGTGCTGTTATACCAGTAGAGAACAACCCAGCAACAAAAACACACACCAGCAAAAATACCCTCCAACCACAACCACAATATCAATAACAAGTGAGCAAAGATTAATAATGGTGAAAAGAGAGTAAGAATACTCTAATAAAGGAAAAATAATATGAACTGACTATCAGAATGAAATATGATTTGGTTAGGGAAGATAAATAATCAGAGTAGGGAATTTAAATATGGCAAAGAATGGAATAAAATAAAATTTATAATGTAACTATAAAAGGGAGGGAATGGGGCAAAATGGAGTAGGAAAAGGGAAGAATATAATATGAGGCTCAAAATTGTTTAAAAAGTAAAATATTAGGAACCCAACTGAAGAAAAACAACCATCATGCAATATCCATGACAAATGGGCAATGATTAATAAAGGTGGAAAGAGAATAGGATTATTATAAAAAAGAAAAAAGAAAGAAAAGAATATAAGATGCCTAAAGAAAAGAAAATGATTTTGAGGGGGTACTGAGAGGAGAAATAATAAGCATAAGGATTGGCAACCAGGCTAAGAAAGGGACAAATTAAAATTTTAAATGAAAATAAGAAAGAAAAGAAAGTGAAATGGCATAGGACAGGGGGACAGTAAAACATAAAGATTTGAAATAAAAATATAGTGAGCATCTAGGAATAATATTGAACAAATGCACGAACAACCAAAACATCAATGACAAATGAACAAAGGCTACTCATGGTGTAAAGAGAAGGATATTATAAGAAAGAAGAAAAATGTGAGTTGATTAATGGAAATAAAAATGATTTTGAGGGGATGGAGTGGGGAGAAAAAGTAAGAGTGAAGAAGAAACAAGGTTTAGAAGGGAAAAATAAAATAAAATAAAAAGTTAAATGTTGCAAGAACTAGAGGAGCAACAACAAAGCCCAGAACAAATAGAAGGAAAGGAATCATCAAGATCAGAGCAGAACTAAATAACTCAGAGATTCAAACTACAATTCGAAGAATCAACAAGTCCAGGAGCTGGTTCTTTGAAAAAATAAACAAAATTGACAAGCCTTTATCCAGACTCATCAAGAAGAAGAGAGAGAGGACCCAAATAAACAGAACTGACAGAGGAGAAATCACAACTGATACTTCAGAAATACAAAAGATTGTAAGAAATTACTACAGACAACTCTATGACAATAAATATGACAACCTGGATGAAATGGACACATTTCTCGAAATGTATAATCTACCAAAACTGAACCCAGAAGAAGCAGAAAGCCTGAATAGGCCAATAACAACTAGTGAAATTAAAGAAGTAATAAAAAATCTCCCTAAGCACAAGAGCCCCGGACTGGGTGGATACACAGGTGAATTTTACCAAACACTTAAAGAAGAACTAACTCCTATCCTCCTCAACCTATACCAAAAAATACAAGAAGAGGGAAGACTCCCAAACTCTTTCTATGAGGCCACTATTATTCTAATCCCAAAACCAGGGCAAGACACAACTAAGAAAGAAAGCTACAGGCCAATATCTCTGATGAACATAGATGCTAAGATTCTCAACAAAATATTGGCCAACTGGATTCAGCAGTACATTACAAAGATCATATACCATGATCAAGTGGGTTTCATCCCAGGGATGCAAGGATGGTACAACATTCGCAAATCAATAAATGTAATACACCACATCAACAAATTGAAAGACAAAAACCATATGATCATATCAATAGATGCTGAAAAAGCATTTGATAAAGTGCAGCAACCATTTATGATAAAAACCCTCAGCAAAATGGGAATAGAGGGAGCATACCTCAACATCATAAAGGCCATCTATGAGAAACCTGAAGCCAACATCATATCCAATGGACAAAAACTACAAGCTTTCCCTCTAAGATCAGGAACAAGACAAGGCTGTCCACTTTCTCCATTTCTATTCAACATTGTCTTGGAAGTTCTAGCTATAGCCATCAGAGTAGAGAAAGGAATCAAAGGTATCCAAATTGGAAAGGAGGAAGTCAAACTGTCATTATTTGCAGATGATATGATAGTGTACATACAAAACCCGATAGGCTCCACCAAAAACTTACTCAACCTAATAAGCAAATTTAGCAAAATAGCTGGGTATAAAGCCAATATCCAGAAATCAAAAGCATTTTTGTATACCAATAATGAAACACCAGAAATAGAAGCAAAAAAACAAATCCCATTTACCATAGCAACAAGAAAAGTAAAGTACCTAGGAATCAACTTAATGAAGGAGGTAAAAGACCTATACTCAGAAAACTACAGAACAATGAAGAAAGAAATCAAGGAACATACAAATAAATGGAAGCATATACCATGTTCGTGGATGGGAAGAATTAACATCATTAAAATGTCTATACTACCCAAAGCAATCTATAAATTCAATGTAATCCCAATTAAAATACCAATGACAGACTTCACAGAAATAGAAAAAATACTTCAAAAATTTATATGGAGCCAAAAACACCCACGAATAGCCACAGCAATCTTGAGAAAGAAGAACAAGGTAGGAGGAATCACAATACTGGACTTCAAACAATACTACAAGGCTACTGTCATCAAAACTATCTGGTATTGGCATAAGAATAGACATAGATCAATGGAACAGAATAGAGAGCCCAGAAATTAACCCAGGACTCTATGGTAAACTAGTATTTGACAAAGGGGGAAAGAACATAAAATGGAGTAAAAACAGTCTCTTCAACAAGTGGTGTTGGGAGAACTGGATAGCAATATGAAAAAAGATAAAACTAGACCACCAACTTACACCATACACCAGAATAAACTCAAGACGGATAAAGGATTTAAACAGAAGCAGTGCCACCATGAAGGTCCTGGAGAAAAATATAGGCAGTAAACTTTTGGATATCCTACACAGAAATATGTTTACTGATACTTCACCAAGGGCAAAGGAAATAAAAGAACAAATCAACAAATGGGACTATATCAAATTGAAAAGTTTCTGTTCAGCTAAAGAAATTATCAGCAAAATTCAAAGGGAACCAACTGTATGGGAAAACATAATTGCCAATGATACCTCAGATAAGGGTCTGATCTCCAAAATATATAAAGAACTAATGTGACTCAACACCAGGGAGACAGTCAGCCCCATTAAAAAATGGGCAAAGGACCTGAACAGACAACTCACTGTGAAAGATATACAAAGGGCCCAGAGGCATATGAAAGCATGCTCAACATCACTAGTCATCAGAGAGATGCAAATTAAAACTACAATAAGATACCACCTTACCCTGTCAGAATGGCAATCATCAGCAAATCAACAAACAACAAGTGTTGGCGAGGATGCGGGGCAAAGGGAACCCTCATACACTGTTGGTGGGAATGTAGGCTGGTGCAGCCACTGTGGAAAACAGTATGGGGTTTCCTTCAAAAACTAAAAATGGAACTGCCTTTTGATCCAGCAAATCCACTACTTGGACTATACCCAAAGAATCCTGAAACACCAATTCATAAGAACCTATGTACACCTATGTTCATAGCAGCAGTATTTACAATAGCCAAGTGCTGGAAACAACCTAAGTGCCCATCAATGGATGATCGGATCAAAAAACTTTGGTACATTTACACAATGGAATACTACACAACAGAAAGAAAGAGGAAACTCCTAACCTTTGCCACAACATGAATGGAACTAGAAAGAATTATGCTTAGTGAAATAAACCAGTCAGTGAAGGACAAATACCATATGATCTCACCCATTACAGGACAATAATGAGCAAAACTAACACAAGCAAAACAGAACCAAATATATGAATACAGTGAATAGGCCTTCAGTGGTTAGGGGGAAGGGGGTGGAGGGGAGGGGAGAGAAAGAGGCAAGGAAGGGGAGCAGTTTAGACAAGAACGTAGTATAAAGGAACCATGGACATGGAAAACAGGTGGGATTGACTTTGGGGGGGAATGGGTGGGTGGGGAGGAGGACAGAGGGGAGCAAAAAGGGGATGAATGTAATGCAACAACAATAAAATTTTTAAAAATGTTAAACATAAATAAGAAAGGAAATGAAGAAGCAAAATGGAGTAAGAGAAGAAAATAGTTAAATATAAGATTTGAAATAAAACTAAAATTTGAAAAATAGTGAAATAATAGGACCAAAATTGAAAAAAATAGAAAATGTTAGAAAGTAGGCAGGAGAAAAAACACAAATAATGAAAAAGAATGAAGTGGAATTTATCCCAGCAGAGTTTAATGTTTGCCTACTTTTTTCTCCTTCTGGATCTGTCTCTGATAATGTCAGAATGTGTCTCAGTCTAGCTTTAGGCAGCCTGTTTGAGGCTACAAGTGATCCACAGTCTGTGGACATCTCCTTCAGACTTTGGATGGTCCTCGCTGTCCTGCTCTGCTGTCTTTTTACCAGTATAAGACCCAAGGGTGGTTCATCCATTGTCCCATGTGCAGTATGTACCACCTCCATCTAACTCTAGAGGGTGCTCCTGGTGTGATAGGGAGGGTGGGATCCTTGGTTCTCTCTTGAGATATGCTGCTTAGTTTTCAGGGAAGATGGTGGGTATGTACTGCCAATCCTGCACTAGATGTCTTGGTCTGTTCCAGTTTATTTCTAATAATGTATAGTTTCTGATGAATTAGCTGTCCATTTCATGTGAGGAGCTGCTGATGGCAGCTCTGTGTGAGAACTGAGACTGGGCTGGGCCCTGAAAATCCCTTGTTTCACCAATTTCTAATTTCTCTGATTTGCTATTTTCTGTTGAATAGGGTACAAAGAGGAAAGAGTGTAACTTGTAACTTATCTTCTCTGATAAAAGTTCAGAAAGGGCCCTTTTGGAGAATCTTTCTTTCCCCTTAGGGTACACACCCATCAGGGCACTCCTGAGCTAGCCCTTCTTGTCCCGCAGAGTTTACAATACTCGATGGAGTGTGGTTGGGCAGCAAGCCTTTCCCTTCCCAGAGCTGTGTGCTCTGGGAAGTGTGAGGAGACCTGTCTGGCTATAGAAAATCTTTGTAAGGTGCTCTGCACTTTCCCATCTACCTCCCAAATGTGGTCTGCACACATTTCTGTACTCACCTGCTATGCAGGGTGGGGCTCTGCAATTCCCTCCCCATGCAGCTTTCTAATCTTCCTGCCCCACTGATTCTGTGGGTACAAACCACACTTTCAATCTGGTTTCTTTGCTGGCAGGGCAGCTGTGTGTGTGTGCAGGGTTCCTGCCCAGCCACGCTTCTGCTCCCTTTTAAAAGTCTCTATGTGGCAACCACGATGTAGTGGGGGCCACTGCCTATTTCTGTGTGCTCCTTACCACAGAAGCAAAAAGTCTCTCAGTCAGGGCTGGTCACAGCCTGCCAGTACCTCGGACAGCTTCAGGAGATAGAATTTCTCTCTGGAACTCTTCTGGTTGGCACTGCAGCCATGGACATGCTGCTCACTGTGTGTGCGCAGCCTGAGACTCCCAGACTCCATATATCCCCCCAAGTCTCTGTTGATTAGAGCTGGGGGTTCCCTGCATGGGACTAGTGACCCTCCCTCCTGCCCCACCCCAGGAGGGGAGGGAGCTACCAAGCTGTGTTTTTGGTTTGGTTTCTCCTCTGCTGTGAACACTTCTCTCAGGGTGTTTCCCCTTTAACTTGTAAAATCTCTTACCAGATGGTGCAAAACATCCTCTGTATTCCTTGGCTTCAAAAATTTATCTCAGCTGCACTTCTGTTGATTTTTCAGGTTACTCATCAGAAGATCAGCTGAAAATTCATGATGGGGCATAAGCAAGTGGGCTCAGCTTCTATTACTGAGACATCATCATCTTCCCCAATCAAGCTCTGCTGCCAGACTGTCCACAAGGGTGTCCTCAGCCTCCCAGCATGCCATATACCACCTGGCTCACTCCCCTCCATCATTTCTAAGAAAACAAATTTAGACAGCTATTATTGTTATTTTATTATCAATCATTGAATTTCAGTTGACTATTAAAAGATGACTTACAGTTAGTTCTAATGGGCCATTACTGACATCTTACCGCATGTACCAAAAATTTCATACTTCTGTACTTTTGCCTTCTAAGTATTGATACAGAAAGTCTAGATTCCTCTTAGAAATGCACTTCTAATTGTTCTAAACATTTTTGGTGCTTGTAATTTGGCATTTCTGTCAGAAATTGAGCAATTTTGTATACTATCAATCAAGAGTAACTTTTTATTCTTTTAGAGTGGATTTGATGTCATTTGGAAACAAGTCTGGTGAATCGGGTCAACCTGGTTGCTCACTGGTCACCAGTGAGACAGTGTGATGGACATCATTCTTTAGTGCAATTTATGCATCATATTTTTTGACTAGGAAAATAACTTCAATTTATCTTGCCTCTAAACATGGTTTATAAGTGTCTTCTTCAAGTCACATATATTGTAGCTCTGGCAAGATGTGGTTAGAGTGTGGAACTATTTCTAATACACCATGATTCTGGATCTTTGGGTGCCAGGCTTCCTTCAACAGCAAACCCCCGGCCTAGTACCTCCAGGCCACATGCTCTGCTTACTTGCCTCCTCAGTGAACTCAAGTCCACTGAAGTAGTTCCAAGAGGGTCCAGAGCCCTGGCAGTCTCATAGAATAAGGATAGAACCTTGCACCTTTCTAAGCATTTGCTTAGGGGACTCAGCTCTTGCTCAGATTTGTGAACACTGGAATATGAGCTTTGGGCAGGAGTAGGCAAACCTTTCTTTGGAAAGGGCCAGATATTAAATATTTTAGGCTTTGCGGGCCATGTGGTCTTTGTGTCATGTAGTTAACTACTGTATTAGGGAGAATACAGCCCTAATAATACATAAATGAATGAGCATGGTTTTTTTCCAATTAAACTATTGCTGCACACTGAAATTTGAATTTCATATACATTTTATATGGAAAGAAACATCATCTTTTCCTCAACCATTAAAAGTAGTAAAAACCACTTTCATCTTGTGGACTGAAAAGAAATAGATGAGAGAGCCTATTTGGCCTGTGGACCATAGATTACTGACACCTTATTTGGGGTTTTAAGCTTGTGTGTATGTCACTTGCTTCTCTAAATGTTTGAACACATGATAAATCTTGTATCTGTAGTCTTATAGTGGCTGAGACACACTGGGAGGAGTCTTAGTTTTCCCAGTTGTTGACTTCATTCTCCTCAGTCTCCCCAACACATAAATTAATTTTATTTTAATTTAGAGGGAAGTCATATAACATACACTGTTTTATATTTTCCCAAGGACTTTGGCCAAGTCATTTAAAGTATCTGTCATTTAAAGTATCTGTCTTAATGGAGTGATTTGCTTATGTAGCCATATATATTGTAGCAATAAATAGCATGTTACATTTTTACCTTTAATTGAACATCTTTTCGTTCTACCTTTTCTTTTTGAAAAGATAATCATAACTATCATCCTGGGACTGGTTATAGGTGTCATTTTCTATTATCTGAAAAGTGACCCTGTGGGAATCCAGAATAGGTAAGTACACTTGGATCTTAATTTTAAGAAAGAGCTGTTTTACTTTTTTCTCTCCTCCTCTTCTCCTCTTCCTCCTCTTCTCTTTCCCCATCCTCCTCCTCCTCTTCTTCTTCTTTTCCTTTTAAGATTTTATTTATTTTTTAGAGAGATGGGAAGGAAAGGGGGAAAGAGAGGGAGAAAAGTGTCGACGTATAGGTACCTCTCCTGTGTCCCCAACTGGGGACCTGTCCTGTGACCCAGGCATGTGTTCTGACTGGTAATCAAACCAGTGACCCTTTGGTTCACAGGTTGGTGTTCAATCCACTGATTGAGCCACACCAGCCAGGGCAATTTCTTCTTTTTAAAGACCAAATGATGTTCTTTTGTAAGGATATATCACATTTTGTTCATCCATTTCTCTGTCCATGGACTCAGGTTGTTTTAAACTTTTGGCTATTGTGAGTAATGCTATTATCAACATGATTGTAAATATATATATATTTGAGTATCTGCCTTAAAATTTTTCTGATATATATACAGAACTCAAATTACTGGATAATATGGTAAATTTTTGTGGAACTTTCATCCAGTGTTCTACAGTAACTGCACCATTCTTCATTTTTACCAGCAGTGCACAAGGGCTTCAATTGCTCCAACACTATTTTCTGTTTTCTTTTTTTCTTGTGGAATTGCAGCCTAATTGGTATAAATTGGTATCTCATTGTGGTTTTGATTATCATTTCCCAAGTGATTAGTGATGCTGAGCATCTTTCCATATGCTTATTGGCCATTTATTTGCATATGTCCTTTGTAGAAATGTTTATCAAGTTCTTTGCCCATTTTTTAAAAACTTTTTTAAAAAAGATTTTATTCATTATTTTCAGAAAGAAGGGCAGGGAGGAAGGAAGAAAGGGAGAGAAATATCAACATACAGCTTCCTTTCACCTGCTTCCAGCTGGAGACCTGGCTGGAGACCTGGCTTGCAACCTGGTTAGGTGCCCTGGCTGGGGAATTGAACCAGCGACCTTTGGGTTCATAGGCCTCATCAATCCACTGAACCACACCAGCCAGGGACATTTTTTTAATTAAATATTTAAAAATTGTTGAGTGGTCAGGGTTCCTTATATATTCTAGTTAGCTTATATCAAATATAAATTTGCAAATATATTTTCCCATTCCATAGGTTTTCTTAGCAACCTTTTGATAGTATCCTTTGAGGGACAGGAGTTTTACATTTTTCTTAGTTCAATTTATCCATTTTTTCTTTTGTTGTTGCCTGTGAGTTCATTTGTGTTCAATTGTTTTTTCATTTGTTTCATGGAAAGGTGGATGGGACTATTTTCATTAATAATAACATAGATTATCATTGTGAAAAGGATTGGAATTCATTACATTGTTTAACCAAAAGTATTTACTATAAAATGAAATTAATTTAGAAAAATTTCACCATCTATTATTCAGAATCATGAACATTTATACAGGAAGATGTAAGATGTAACAAATTAGGCTGAATTGTTGCCATGTCCCGTATTTCTAAAATTAGTTTTTACTTTTTAAATTAGCTTTTACTTTGATATTAGGCTTTTTGTGTGTGTGGTTATAGTATATGATTAGCAATTTTTCAGTCATAATGTGCCCTTAAAATATTGTTTGAAAATAAAAGAAAGAAACAAACAAATATATTGTTTGATGAGAAGACTTTGTGATGGGCTCCAGCATGCTCTGAATATAGGTGCTCAGCAAAGTTGAAGGCAGAAGAGCCCTCTTGTACTTTGTGTATTGAGAGTGCTCTGGGTCAGGCCCTGTGCTGCCTGGTTTCTGCCCATGTTCTCAGGTTACCCTCCTGCCCAACAGGGTGGATAGTATTATCTCCATTTTACAACTGAGGAAAGTTGCAGTGGCTTTAGTTAAATATACATTGATGTCTGGAAGAGGGTGATTATGTAGGAAAAAAAGAAAAAATAAAAATCAATTTCTCACTCAGGTAAAATAAATATTTTCTGAATAGAATCAAATAATGTAACTGTACCATGAGAATATTATGACAAATCCTTTCCAGAATTATGTCATTGCTTTTTCTTTTCTTTTCCTGAGGGTTGTGCTCTTATCTGCGCTGTTTCCAGGCTTGCTAGTATTCTTCCCATCCAAATTACAGGCTCACTCAAACTCTTAACCATGGCCTTTTCATATCAATGACTGGTCTTGGTTCATACTTCATACCTTCCTAAATCCTATCACACAAGCAACAGCTGCCTCAGTGAGCCCCCAGCCTACATACCTCTTGCTAGGTGGTCCCAGGTCCAGCACTAGCAGCAACCAGCCTAGATTCACAGTTTGGTTTCAATTGGATATCTCCAAGCTGAACACAAGTAGCAGCCATCTCAGACTACTTTATAGCTCTTACAGAGTGGCCCTGGGCAGAACATAGGAAGGGGCTTACCTTGGCCTGTATCACCTGGGAAACCCCAGAGCCTTTACACTCAGTGGACAGCTACAGACCATGTCAGAGCACCATCACCCTGCCCCTGCACAGCGGATACTCCATGGAAAGCAGAGGTTGGTGATCAGTGGTCACAGCCAGTCTTTGCAACTGACTGGTCTGGGTAAACTCCTCCCATTGACCAGCTGCCAAGAGCAGTGAAGGCTCAACTACAAGAGGAGGATGTACTTAGCCCATATGGAAGGCATACATAATGTACCCAGACTGGGCAATAGGGGAGGCTGTGCCACTGGACCCTACAGAGTACCTATTATATTAGGCCACACTATCAAGACAGGAAGTCATACATAGCACCTCTAATGCATAGAAACAAACACAGGGAGGCTGCCAACATAAGGAGACAAAAACATTTGGCCCAAATGAAAGAACAGATCAAAATTCCAGAAAAAGAATGAAACGAAATGGAGGTAAGCTTTCTATCAGATGCAGAGCTGAAAACACTCTTATAAAATGCTTAAAGAATGTAGTGAGGACCTCAACAAATTAAAAAAGATCCAGTTAGAAATGAAGACTACACTAATTGAAGTAAAGAACAATTTACAGGGCAACAGCAGTATAGTGGATAAAGCTTAGAATCAAGTCAATGATTTGGAACATAAGGAAGCAAAAAGCTACCAATCAGAACAACAAGAAGAAAAAAATTTCCAAAAAATGAGGGAAGTATAAACAGCCTATGGGACAACTTCAAGAACTGCAAATTTTCCAGAAGGAGAATAAGAGCAAGAAACTGGAAATCTATTTGAAAACATAATGAAAAAAAAATTTCTTAATTTGGTGAAGGAAATAGACATGCAAGTCCAGGAAGCATAGAGAGTCTTAAACAAGAAGGATGCAAACAGGCCCACTCCAAGGCACATCATAATAAAAATGCCAAAGGCTAAAGATAAAGAGACAATCTTAAATGCAGCAAGAGAAGGGCAGTTCAGGGTCATCCCCATAAGACTGTCAACTAATTTTTCAAAAGAGATCAAGAGGAATTGACAAGAAATATTCAGTCATGAAAAGCAGGAATACCCAGAAAAGATATCATTTAGAATCAAAGGGTTAATAAAGAGCTTCTCAGGCAAGAAAAAAACCAAAGGAATTCATCATCACCAAGCCCCTATTATATAAAATGTGAAAGGGACTTATTTAAGAAAAAGAAGGTAAAAACTATGAACAATAAAATGCCAGTAAATACGTATCTATCATCAATTGAATCTAAAAGTAACAAAAAAGCTAAGCAAACAAGAACAGAGACAGAATCATGGATATGGAGAGCATTTTGATGGTTGTCAGATGGGAGGTGGGTGTGGGGGAGTGAGTGAGGAGGTGAGGGGATTAAGAAGTACAGATAGGTAGTTACAGAATAGCCATGGGGATGTAAAGTACAGTATAGGAAATGGAGTAGGCAAAGAATTTATACGTATTACCCATGGACATGAACAATGGTATGGGGATTGCCTGAGGGAATATGGGTGGAGGGTAGCAAAGGAGGAAAAACTTGGACAAATGTAATAGCATAATCAATAAAACATAAATTTAAAAAGAATAAGGTGTATAAAATGCATATTTGGATCCGTAAAAATATGGATTGCAACCTTAAAAGTTAGAATATATTAAATTACTTAATAAAACTATATTTACTATAAAAATATGATATGGAGGAAATTTCACTATACTAGTTCAGAATCATTATGTATTATTATACTGTTAGGTGAAAGATATAACAAATTGAACTGAATGTTGCCTTTTCCCATGTTCTGAAATTAGCTTTTCCAATGATATTAGGCTTTGTATGTGTGTATGTGTGCATGTGCATGTGTCTAGAAAGTTGCATATCTGTTTTAGTACTGGACCTGGCTATTTTAAATTTATTTATTATTACATTAATATTTTCTTTTAATACAACCTGTTGTCTAAGTTTTGTTCTTTAATATGATTTTGATTACTATTACTGTTAGTGATAAAAACAATTACTTAGTTTATATGGACTCTGATTTGGGGGTTGTGCAGTTGGGCTTACAATTTTTTAATGCTCTGTTAATCTTGTGTCATTTAACTTATGTACCAATTTTCCTATACTAGTTTCTACTCACATCCTCAATGTCAAATAAATTGTGCAGTTGTGCAGGAAAATGCAACACTGTTTCTGGGATGCTGGCATTCTTTAAAAAAATCTATAGTTCTATCAAAGTGCAGATGAACTGAGTACTTTTTTTTTTTAATATTTATTTATTTTATTTATGTATTTCAGTGTATGGTTGCTTTTCACCTGCCTCCAGCCACAGACCTGACTGGAGACCTGGTTTGCAACCTTGTTATGTGCCCTGGCTGGGAATTGAACCTGCGACCTTTGGGTTTGCAGGCCATCACCTTATCCTCTGTGCTACCAGCCAGGGCCTTGAACTGAGTACTTTTTAAATGTTAATTATTTTACTGAAAGAGAAGCATTAATAACCTTCCTTTTTCTTACATGTGCACAAATTAATTTTTCTTTTAGAAGTGTGATTTGCTTTCCTTTTGAGCGCACAGGAAACCACAATGGCAATGGGCTGTTGAGGACAATGTGAAGGTTCTTCTCATGACTGTGAGATGAGTGTCTATAACAAGTTGTTGACAGAGGTTTCCCTCCAGTCTTTCATTTTGTCTCCTCATGTCTTGGTTCCTTCTTTACTCAACTTTGACAAAGTGGCTAACACAGGCTTTCTAACCTTTGCCTTTGCAAGCTTTATTTGAGTATTTCTCTGCTCATACATTAGGATGGCACTTGTGTTTTCATTAGTTAAAATGAAAGGTGGTTAGCACTTCTTTGACCTTTGTTATGGATGCCATAACAACAAACCACAAACTGGATGGCGTAAGTAGCAGATATTTATTTCTTACAATTCAGCACCTTTGGGGGCCACCATGTTTGGGTTCTGATGTGGGCCCTCCTCTGACTTCCTGCTTCCTGCTGAGTCCTCACTTGGCACAGAGAGACCTCTGATTTCTCTTGCTTTTCTTCTAAGGACACTAATCCCATCATGAGGGCCCCACCCGCATGACCTCATCTACACTTAATTACCTTCCAAATATTCCATCTCTAAGTACTTCACATAGAGGGGTAGAGCTTCAACTTAGGGGTCTGGGGAAGACAGTTCAATCCATGGTAACCCAGGACTGTGAATTTCAAACTGTGCCATATACTGTACCATCCCACGGGTGCCATTGGGGAGATGTTGGGATGGAGAGAGACCTGAGGGGGCTGGTACTTACCTTCCCTCATGGTTTTAACCAGAATAGTTGTTGAACATTTGTGCAAAGTGTTTAGCAGGTAGGTAATTGATCTAAGAATGTTTTAGTCCTGGCCATGTAGCTGAGTTGGTTAGAGTGTTTTCTCTATATGCCAAGGTTGTGGGTCCAATCCAGGGTCAGGGCACATACACAAATCAACCCATGGCCTTGGCCTTTGTGGCTCAGTTTGTTAGAGCATCATCCCATAACCTAAAGGTTTGATTCCCAGTCACATACCTAGGTTGCAGGTTCAATCCTCCATCCCAATCCTCATGGCACATCACAGAGGCCCTGATTGATGCTTCTTTCTTGCATCAATGCTTTTCACTCTCCTCTCTCTCTAAAAAGCAATGAAAAAAAAA
This sequence comes from Noctilio leporinus, assembly GCA_004026585.1. Taxonomy (NCBI): domain Eukaryota; kingdom Metazoa; phylum Chordata; class Mammalia; order Chiroptera; family Noctilionidae; genus Noctilio; species Noctilio leporinus. Next base: position 24,974 of record PVIW01003778.1, read on the forward strand.
AAAAAAAAGTCCTCAGGAGAGGATAAAAAAAGAATCAACCAATGAATGCATAAATAAGTGGAACAACAAATATTTGTTTGCCTCTCTCTTTCCCTTTCTCTCTCTAAAGTCAATTAAAGAAGAAGAATGTTTAATTGATGGCAGTGCTTTTGTTCTTTTTCTCTCATCGCAGAACTGGGGTATTCTTCTTCCTGACCAACAACCAGTGTTTCAGTAGCTTGACATCCCTGGAGCTCTTTGTGGCTGAGCGAAAGCTCTTTATGTAAGTTTGTCTCAGTTCCTGGAAGGTGGCTGCTCAGTGTCTGGGCTGTTGGTCAAGTGCTCACATATAGAACAGGGCCACAGATTGGTTCCTGGGGATTACCAGGGTTCATTGAGAAAAGGTACCTAGTGGCTGGGAGGGGAATCATGGGCATAATGGCCCTGGCCTTACTGAGGCAAAGGAATTTCAAGATTAGGGCATATCCTCGAATGAAAGTGGTACATAGATGCAAGCAATAGAGGCTGAAAGGAGCCTTTGTTTTAGCAGTTAAGAAGTTATGAAGACCTTCACAAGAAAAGTTTGAGGGGCTTGTTAGAGTGAAAGAACTGGGTTAAAACAGTAAATTAAATGTGAAGACGTAAAGTTGACAGAGAATGTAGACCAAATTTATTCTCAATGAACAGGTGAATGGAACGAGCCAGAAGGAAGCCTGAAATAAAGTGTGGGCTGGTTTGGTTCTTGTGTTGTTCAAAGTTGGAAAAGACTTGCCCATCTTCTCATGCTTGAGGAAAGAAATCATTAGAGAGTGAAGAAATGAAGATATTGGTGGAAGTGTTTGAAATCAATCACAGGAGGATATTGGGAAGAGAAGGGGTGTAGGTTCTCACTGGGAAGAAAACAGGATTTGATGCCTGACAGGAATGTAAGGTTGGGAAGCACACTCACTGAGGGAAGAAACGCCATGTTTTTCTTTTCCATCATGAGAATAGAAGTGAAAAGGGTTTAGTGATCCAAAGCTGCTCTGGGGGTGTTGGGAATAGCACCACCTTCATAATCAGAAGTGACATGTGACAGCTGAGATTAGCTACTAAGTTACTCCCTTTGAACGATATTCAGCATCAGAAAAGAGGGAGGAGATTTAGAGTATGTTCACCTGGAGTAGAAGTTCTAAGATCAAAGTGGGTGGCCTTCGGAGGGAATTCTAAACTGAGAACAAGGGCCATCTCATAGAGCTGGTTAGAAGTGGTGTCTCAGGGGAGGTGTGCACCCAAGAGGGTGCCTGATGCTGACTGGGTGAAGGTGGTGGGTTAGCCTGGAGGCTGTGAGAAGCGGTAGGTGTTAGACCCTTGTGGCAGCAGCTTTATGGTGGCTTGATCATCTGGTCTCTTCCTTCTTAAATTAATGTGGGATACATGGTATGAATTTTTGTCTTTTAGGCATGAATATATCAGTGGATACTACAGAATGACATCTTATATTTTTGGAAAACTGTTATCTGATTTGCTACCCATGAGGATGTTACCAAGTATTATATTTACTTGTATAACCTACTTCTTATTAGGTAAGCAACAAGACAAAAAGTATGTGCCTGTAGTGTTGGCTACGAGGGGAAGCTAATTTCTTTTTGCAATAATGTTCTTGATTTTCAAAACTATAAACCAAGCCATGAGATAAGAAAGCATCTATCTATTGTGCATACTGTGAAACAACTGTTCTCTGAGAACATTGTTGTCAAAATTTTATTAAAATTAACTTTAAAAATTTTTTGAAGATTATTTACTTTTAGAAAGAGTGAGAAGAACGGGAAAAGAGTGAAAGAAGCATTGATGTGAGAAAGATACATCAATCAACTGTCTTTCAAATGTGTACAACACAGAACTGAATTCACAGCTCAGGCATGTGTGCCCTGACCAGGAATCAAACTGGTGACATTTTGCTTTGCAGCACAACACCCAACCAACTGAGCCACACCAAGCAAGGATTATAACTAACTTTTAAACCTTTTATATTTTACTGAGTAATGGTATATGTCATATGCAGACATAGAAAAAGTCATTAAAATATTTGAGACTATGTTGTAGTAGCTGTAGCTCAGATATTTATTACCTCTTTATATTCTGTGTGTGTGTGTGTGTGTGTGTGTGTGTGTTTAGAGATAGTGAAAGATAGCAAATTTGGGGTCCTTTTGGCTTAATAAAAATCATTCTTTAATAGATGAAGACAAGTTCATGTGTGCAATATGCTTAGGCTTCTCCCTAGTCTCATTGCCTTAGAATTTCCATATATTTTACTATACACACATACATGCACATACAGCAGGAATATATATATATATACACACACACACACATATATGTATATATGTGTATATGTATATATGTGTGTGTGTATATGTATTATGTGTGTGTGTGTATATGTGCGTGTGTGTGTGTGTGTGTATGTGTATACACACAACCACTGTATTTGGTAGAACATCTACTAATTGGGTTTAAACTTTCATTTTACAAATGAAAGGTATGTTTTAAAGAATTAGGCAGCCCTGGCTGGTGTGACTCAGTGGATTGAATGCTGACCTGTGAACCAAAGTGTCACTGGTATGATTCACATGCCTGGGTTTCAGGCCAGGTCCTCAGTTGAGGTCGTGCAAGAGGCAACCACACTTTGATATTTCTCTCCCTCTCTAACTCCCTTCCCTTCTCTCTAAAAATAAAAATAAAATCTTAAAAAAAATAGAATTAGACAGAATCTGGATCTGCAAACTCCTGACTAGAGTTCTTATGGCTGTCCCAAATTCTTCACATAGTATGATGTGTAATAGTACCCCATTATAGTTTATAAGGTTATTTTGTGAAAATCATTTAACCCCATCCTCAATGGCAAGCTCCATGGTACTTTGTCCCAGAGGCTTGGGCTCTGCCAACACTCCCTCAGATAGTGAAACTCCTGGGAAGTCATTAACCCTGATATTCCCCAGCTTCCTCACTACCACAGTTATAGCAAATGGTAAGTAACATGGGGATGTCTGGGTGCAGATGCTCTTGACAAGTTCCCATGTCAGAGAGAGAAGGCAGTGGAAGTGTGGCTGAGTGTGTTGCCTCCAGCGCTCGCTTCAGACACTCAGAAATAGTTAATAATTACACAACAAAAAGCTCGGGTGTTATTTGGAATAGTGCTTGTGCAGTAGTATAAAAAAGAAAACTGAGCAATAACTTTATGAAGTTATATGGGGGGCATGAAATTGGTGACTTAGGGTGAGTGGATAGAGGGTGAATTTTTTCATTCTAATATTCATTTCTCAAAATGTTATAGTGTTATTTATACCATAAATGATCCCAATCTAGGTGGTTGAATTAACCCTCTCTCTTCTTTCTAAGGATTGAAGTCAGCGGTGGAGGCCCCCTTCATCATGATGTTCATTCTTATGATTGTGGCTTACTCAGCCAGTTCTATGGCACTGGCCACAGCAGCAGGTCAGAGTGTGGTGTCCATAGCAACACATCTCATGACCATCTCTTCTCTGTTTATGATGGTGAGTAGGAAGTATCTGTTTCCTCTCATTCCTTCCCACAAGTTCACCCTTAATGGAAAACCTGCTTTGAGGATTCTTTACATGGGACTCTTAGCTTTAAGGAAGCCATATTTTTAAAATATAGCTTCTATTAGAGAATGTACCAGCCTTTTTCTCTACCTTCCCCAGTATTTTTTGCTACTGTTCTAATATAGTTACTCTAACTTATGTCAACATATTACAAGTGAGAGTTTAAAAAATGCTTCTTGGTGACATATAGTGAATTCTTGGTGACTTGCAACTTAAAAATTGCAAAATTTTTATTGGAAGATTTTCTCATTAAAATGACAAGTTAATAGCCTGACTTCTGCACTGGTGTCAGAGAACTGCTGGCATATTTACCCAGCATCTGAGATGATTTGTCTGGATCAAATACTTTCCAAAGGAAAAGCTAAGCTCCTTGAGAAATAGAGCTGTGTGTACCATGGGTAACTATCTTGCATTGCTCCTGTATTTTGAAAAGGAATGTTTTGAAATGACCAAACAACTTTAAATCATGTATAGTAGTAGATTCCCTCCTTTTCAGGTTCCTGCGTTCTTTTATAACCTACCTGTTTTTTTTCACATGCGCCTAAATTTTTAACTGATACAGATAATCAGGAGGTTGGAGGGAATCAGCACATTTCCCTGTACTACATCAAATAAATAGGAATACTTAGCCCGTTTACTTACTATGCATGTCTTTTCTATTGTTCTAGAGTAGGAGTATATGTCTTTCAAATTTTGTAATTAGCCCAAGCTGTTGCCAAAGTTTAAATTTTTCATTTATGAGTTAGACAACTATAAATCTAAATATAATTGAACAATGGTAGTCCTTGTGTGTATTTCCTATAGGATCATCCAATAAATAAAATGCCCTTCAACATATAAAAAATGTTTTGTTTGATATATTGGATGCTTTTATTTATTATTATTTATTTATCATGGATTATATATAAATGTCTAAAACCACTCAATACTATATTTTACTGAGATATGTTATATATTAAGCATTGATTTGATTATGTTGAAAATATGTATTCCCACCACTATCATTGTCAATGTTTTGCCCATCCTCCCATGGCAAGTGTCAGAAGTTTTGTAGGAACCTCTTCTTATGTAGCCATCTCTTGTGGGAGCAGTTCTTGGAGTCTCTGTGGCAGTACTGCTTTTGGTAGCTTTATATGAAGGAATTGACTATATGTCATATGTTATGCTGCAGTTTGCCACATTATGCCTAGGCTTTGGGTTATTTTAAGCATGCATTCTGAACCCCCAATTATTATAAGTCATATGGAGATAGAATGCAAACCCTTGTAAATAACAAAGCTTATTGTGTTATGGAAGTACAGAGGGGCATGAGGTGCTCAGGATGTGTTCTGTGTGTCCATTGGTGGGAACATGTAGTAGTTGTAGCATTAGAACAGTTAGGACTCTGGACCTTCCATTGTGTGTTGTTATAGGCAGAGTAAAAGCCTTGACAATTGAAGATCTTCCAATTAAATGAATTATAGATATGTTTTCATTCCTTTAAAACCACAAATGGACTCAGCTGTAGAGAGGGCTACACATGCAAAGAGGATATGTTAAATCTTTACAGTAAAGGAAGGAATTTCAAGAGAGTTGGCTTTAGCTGAAATGTTTACAGGCTGGTAGGGTACCCTTTAAAGAGGGTAACCTCCAGAATTCTTCATGAAATCACTCCCCCAGTTCTAATGTTGTATTTGCTCTCTTTAGATTTTTTCAGGGCTGCTGGCCAATCTCAAAACCATTGTGTCTTAGCTCTCATGGCTTTAGTACTTGAGCATTCCTCGCTATGGCTATGCAGTGAGTTTTCCTTTTCTGTCCCTGTGATGAGTCTACTGTTCTGAAGCTTAGAGAAATCCAGAAAAAGCCTGACCATTTCATGTCCCCAAATATGAGCTGTGAAGGTCTCCCAGAAATTTCTTTTTAGGGTCAGTGAAGGACAGCTTTCTGTTAAGCCTAGGGTTACCTTGATAATCAGTGACTTTTCCATCACCCTGTTGTGTGAGGGAAGTGAAGGATGGGGCTTACCTCATAGTAAAGAGGAGAAATTGACTAACTGATGTAAAAATGTAGTGTATTTAAGTTCTATAAGTATTAGAATAGTTAAGATGATGATATCCTAGAATACGTACATTATCGTGAAATGTAAATTAAAGAAAAATGGAGACCATGTAATATTCACAGCTACTATTGGTTTCGAAAGGTAATTGAATCCATTGAAAGCTGTCTGTCTTAGCATAGTATAATATAAATTCTGACTCCAAAGAATTAAACTTGGTTTTGATTAAATGAAAATTGTACAGTACAAAAGATTGTTACATAAATTAAGAGTAGCCATTAAATATCACTGTATAATTGAATTACTGTATTTATGAGGTTATGACTTTGGAGAAGAAAGAGGATTGTGCTATGGAATAATATAGCCAGATGTCTCTTTACTTGGCTAAGTATTTTCTTTTTCTTTGAAACCAAAATTCCAACATAATGTCTCTTGATTACCAGGAGCAATCCTTTTAGTTGCTCTGGTATAACAAAGACTGTGAATATCTTTGTTACTATCAAAAAGAAAGTTCAAAGTAATTATTATAAAGATGCTCAAGGAATTCAGCGTGACCTACAGGGAACTTAGTGAGAACTACATCAGCATGAAAACGAACATAGAAATTAATTAAGAACCAGGAGAATGTGAAGAATACAATATCTGAAATGAAGAATACACTAGAAAGAATTAAAAGCAGCTAGATGAAGCAGAGGACTGAATCAGTGAATTATAGGAAAAGGTAGACAGAAACACCCAATCAGAGCAACAAAATGAAAAAAGATGAAAACATAAAGATAGTTTAAGGAAGCTGCAGGACAACATCAAATGTAACATTATTCTCATCATAGAAATAGCAGAAAAAGGAAAGGAGCAAGGGATAGAAAACATGACTGAAAAAATGTCAGAAAACATCCCTAGCTTGGTGAGGGAAAAAGTCTTGCAATTTCAGGAAGCACAGAGGGTCCCAATCAAGGTAAACCCAAAAAGGGCCACTGAAAGAAACATCCATATTAAAATGTCATAATTTAAAGACAAAGAGAGAATCTTAAAGGCCGCAAGGGAGAAATAGCTGGTAATATACAAGGGCTCTCTGATAAGGCTCTCAGCTGATTTCTCAACAGAAACACTAAAGCTAGAGGGGAATGGCACAAAATATTCCAATAATGAAAAGTAAAGGCCTACAACAAAGACTATTCTACCAAGCAAAATACTCAGTTAAACTGGAAAGAGCAATTATGGAGGTTCCCAGACCACCACAAAAAAAGGCTAACAGAGTATATCTCCACCAAACAAACACTGCAAGAGATGCTAAAGGGACTGCCTTTTTAAACAAGATTTTATTATTTATTTATTTATTCATTTTTTAATCTTTAATAATTGTTTATATTGATTACATGCTCACATGATTGACATGATAAGATTTGGATACATTAGATAAACTACATTATTAAAATTAATTACATCTGTTTCTTCTTCTTTAATCCCTGCCTGAGGATATGTTTATTGATTTTATTTTTTGTCAAACTCTTTGTCCTCAAATTTTATTTCCATAATATATATTTTTAAATATTTTATTTATTTTTAGGAATAGGGGAAGGGAGGGAGAAAGAGAGAGAGAGAAAAATGAATGTGTGGTTGCCTTTCACACCCCCCTAGCTAGGGACCTGGCCTGCAATCTAGGCATATGCTCTGACTGGGAATCAAATCAGCCACCCTTTGGTTCATAGCCTGGCACTCAGTCTACCGAGCCACACCAGCCAGAGCTATTTTCAATTTTCATTATATATATATAATTTACTTAAGAAAGAGGATGCTATAAATATATCCATATACATACACATATGTATTCTTAAAAAATAAACACTTAAAAACAAACTATATGCTAATAAGTGATTGCATTTGAGGAGGAAGGGGATAGGTCAGAGGGATCAGGAACAGGAACTAGGCTTCTTTGAGTAAACTTTAATTTCAGATTTAATTTGGAAATATATAAATATTTAATATAATTTTTGAAGTAACCCCTAAAAATATAAGGAAAATGAAACAAATTCACATGTGTACATAGATGATATAATGATACAACAAAGAATTATTTCAAGTTACTTTAAAACCTAGTAATTTGACTGTGAACTCTGGTAAGGTATATAGTAATCATTTAGTTGGAGATATTTTTGATACTAAATCTGAGACTGTTAAATGTCTAATGTGGGATAAAGCACATAAATATTAGTATCATGGAGAGCCACTTAAAATTCACTAGTTCAAAAAGGCTAACATAAAAGAATATGGACAAAGGTTTATCAGGCAAAAATGAATAGTAAGAAAACAAGGGCTGCAATACCCATAACTACAAGCATTAAGGACAAGCAAACATTAAATGAGATGGAAAAGGATACTTTGCAGTGTCAAAAACTACTTTCTATAAGGAAGATAAAACAGGTAAGGATACCAATGCATAAAATAGTACAGAAAACATCCATATTAAACAAAAACTACAAGGAGATGCAAAAAATTGAATAGAAACTCACTAATAATAGAGGACTTTAATATATCACTCTTATTTAAAAATAGGTCAAGTTGACCCAAATTAATCATTTATATAAAAAATTTAAATAGCATAATAAATAAAGTTGATATTTTCTTTATATATCAAACACTACATACTACTAATAAAGAATATTCTCTCTTTTCAAATGCACATAGAAGTGTTAACAAAATTTGGATGCCAATAGAAACACCTGTGGGTTTCATATAGAGATACCCAAGTTTCCCCTTGGAGCATATGATTCCGAGGTCTGAAAAGCTGCTCCCGTTTCTCTGATCTTATCAGCATCTGAAGAGCGGTGGCAATGGAGACAAGTTCATCAAGGTACATTGGAAATGTCTGTGTTCCTGTCTGCCTCTTCATTTCTTCATCTTCTTAAAGCAGACCCTTTAGCATCTCTTGTAATGCTGGTTTGGTGGAGATGTATTCTTTTAGCCTTCTTTTGTCTGGGAAACTCTACATTTTACCTATCATTTTGAATGACAGCTTTGTTGGGTAGAGTATTCTTGGTTGCAGGCCTTTGTTTTTCATTGCTTGAAATATTTTTGGCCATTCCCTTTTGGCTTATTGTGTTTCTGTTGAGAAATCAGCTGATAACCTTATGGGAGCCCCTTTGTGTGTTATTAGCTGTTTCTCTCTTGCTGCTTTTAGGATTCTCTCCTTGTCTTTGAAATTTGCCATTTTCATGATGATGTGTCTTGGAGTGAGCCTGTTTGGGTTCATCTTCCTTGGGACCCTCTGTCCCAAGGACAGAGCTTGCATGACTTTTTCTCCAAGTTAGGGAAGTTTTCTGTCATTATTTTTTCAAACAGGTTTTCTATCCCTTGCTCCTCATCTTCTCCTTCTGGATGTTATTACACTTCATGTTGTCCTGTAGCTCTCTTAAAACCTCTTCATCCTTTTTCAATCTTTTTTCATTTTGTTGCCCAGCCTGGGATTTTTTTTTTTTTACATTGACTTCCAGTTTGATGATCTGATCCTCTGCTTTTTCTAGCCTACTTTTGATTCCTTCTACTGTGTTCTTCAATTCAGAAATTGTATTCTTCATTTCCTCCTGTCTCTTATTGATGATTTCTATGCTCTTTTTAATGCTGGTGTAGTTCTCAGTAAGTTCCTTATAGCTTCCCTGGTGTTCTTGTAGTTCCCCTGGAGTTGTTTGTAGTTTTGTTTGAGCTGTTGAGCTCATTGAGCTTCTCTATCACCATTATTTTGAATTCTGTGTATAATGGTGTGCTTACCTCTATTTTATTTTGTACTCTTCCTGGGGATTCTTCCTTTCCTTTTGCTGAGGGTTTATTTCCTTTTCTTCCATTTTAGGTGGCTCTTGTTTATTTCTGCTTCTTGGATTGGTCTGCTTTGACTTACTGTCTTAGTGGTGTGCCTATTAATTATTTTTAGAGAGAGGGGAAAGAAGGGAGGAAGAAGGGGGAACAAACATCAATGTCTGATTGCTTTTCACCTGCTTCCAGCTACAGACCTGGCTGGAGACCTGGCTTGTAACCTGGTTATGTGGCCTGGCTGGGAATCGAACCAGCGACCTTTGGATTCACAGGCTGGTGCTTAACTCACTGAGTCACACCACCCAGGGCATGGACATGCTTGAAGAAGAAGAAGAAGAAGAAGAAGAAGAAGAAGAAGAAGAAGAAGAAGAAGAAGAAGAAGAAACATATATATAGAGAGGAACAAAAGTATAAAAGGAAAAAAATAGCAGTGAACAATCACCTATCAATAACTATAAATGTAAATGGATTAAATGCTCCAAGAAAACATAGGATAGCTGAGTGGATAAGAAAACACTAACCACACATATGCAGTCTACAAAAGACTCACCTCAGAACAAAAAATCTACACAGGCTGAAAGTGAAGGGATGGAAATAAATATTTTAAGCAAAAGCACATGTAATAAAGTAGGGGAAGCAATAGTTATAACAGACAAAATAGACTTCAAATAAAGTCCAGAAGAGACAAAAAAGGTCACTGCATAATACTTAAGGGAGTTGTCTAACAAGAGGATATAACCCCTGGAAATAGGTATGCATCCAACATAGCAGCACCTAGATACATAATAGAAGTCTTGGAGGAACTTAAGGAGATTGACAGTAATATAGTGATTGTGTGGAGTTTTAACACCCCACTGTCAACAATAGTTTATCCAAACAAAAAATAAACAAAAAAATTGTGGCATTAAACAACACTCTAATTGGACTTAATTGTACATACAGAACATTTCACCCCAAAGAAACAAAGTAGACATGCTTGTCAAATGCACATGGATCATTTTGAAAGACACAAAACAAGCTTTAACAAATTTAAGAAATTTCAAATTATATCAAACATCTTCTCAGATCACAATGGCATGAAACTAGAAACCAACTTCAAGCAAAAAAACTTAAAGACATATAAATATATGGAGATTAAATAACATGTAATTAAATAATAAATGGGTTAACAATGAGATCAAGAAAATTATCAAAAAATGTCTGAAGCCCTGGCTGGTAGCACAGTGGATAAGGTGCTGGCCTGCGAACCCAAAGGTCGCAGGTTCAATTCCCCAGCCAGGGCACATAACCAGGTTGCAAACCAGGTCTCCAGTCAGGTCTGTGGCTGGAGGCAGATGAAACGCAACCATACACTGATGTCTCTCTCCCTCTCTGCCTCTCTCCCTTCCCCTCTTTCTAAAAATAATGAAATAACATCTTTAAAAAAAAAAAAGTGTCTGAAAAGAAATGAAAATGAATACAGAACAAATCAAAACCTAAAGAACACAGTGAAGGCAGTCCTGAGAGGGAAGTTCAGAACAATACGAGCCTACTTAAAGAAGATACAAAAATCTCAAATAAAATACTTAACTCTACATCTAAAAGAACTAGAGGAACAACAACAAACAAAGCCTGGAGTTATAGAAGGCAGGAAATCAGATCAGAGCAGAATTAAATGACAGAGACTATGAAAACAATGCAAAGAATCAATGAATCTAGGATCTGGTTCTTTGAAAAGATAAACAAAATTGACAAACTTTTAACCATACTCAACAGGACTGAAAGTGAGCAGGCCCAAATAAATAAAATCGGAAATGAAAGGAGAGAATTTACAATTGATACCATGAAAATACAAAGGATTGTAAGAACTTATTATGAACAACTATATGCCAAGAATCCAGACAACCTAAGTGAAATGATCAAATTCTGAAACATAATAGTCCAAAACCGAATTGTCAGGGTGCCCCTGGGAAAGTGTCAGGGCATAGAGCCCCTCACAGGCCAGGCCAAACCTGTGAGATCTGACCAGAAAGCTGAGAAAGCTGGGTGCATACAAGCCTCAATGCTCTAGCCAGGGGTCCCCCGGTATGAATCTGGCTTTGGGAATATTCCCAAGTCTGCTCCTGTGACCTAAACTTTCTAGATTTAATTACCACATCCGCAGTAAATGTTAAAGCCTTCACCCACATGTAATCTCACCCTCCCTAAAATTGTATTAACCACCTGGAGTTCTCTATGTCACCTTATCTAAATTTAACAACTCCCTTCCTTTTGGATATTCTTGTATAGTAATGAGTTGTAGTGTACATGTGCAACCCCCAATATTGTATAATCAATAAAAACCTTCGGATTTGGGCAGACAAGGCCTTTGTCAATCAGACATTGGCAGGCCTTCTCTTTCCTAGGTGTAAGCTGCCTGGGAAATATTCATTTCATCCGCAGCACTGAGGGATCTCAGCAGTTCAGGGTCCCCCACACTGAATCAAGAAGAAGCAGAAAGCCTGAAGAGACTGGTAACAACTAGAGAAATTGAAGCAGCAATCAAAAAACTTCCATCACACAAAAGCCCCATACTGGATGGTTACATAGGTAAATTTTACCAAACATTCTGTGAAGAACTAACTCCTATCCTTCTCAAAGTATTACAAGAAATTCAAGAAGAGGGAACACTCCCACACTTTTTTTAATAAGGCCAGTATTACCCTAATTCCAAAGCCAGGTAAAGAAAGACACAACAAAGAAAAAAATTATAGGCCAGTGTCTCTGATGAACATACCTTCTAAAATGCTCAACAAAGTATTAGCAATACAAATCCAGCAATACATTAAACAGATCATACACTATGATCAAGTGGGATTCATCTCAGGGGTTCAAGGATGCTACTGCCAGTCCCTGGTCCTGCCAGTCGCATGATGCAGATAAGTCAACTATCCAGTTGCACAGACTAAGTGAACCTAAAGAGAGAAAAGGGGAGCACCTCTAGGCAGAGAATGCTCCTGACCAATTCCCCTACATGGCTTTTATTCATTTTTTCCTTAAACACCTTGTGAATTCTATTAATCTTTACTCATCATCTAAGCTTGTCAAAGCTATTTCTCAGTGCAATGGCTAAATGCTTTGCTAAGCAGGATACTATTGCCTATGCACCTTAATTGGTTTACCTTGTTCAAAGGTTCATGTTCTGGGACTCCAAGCTCCCGCCTCTTAGTACAATGCTGATATTTCCCTCTAATTGTGTTTGGCTTCTGGGGCCTTGCCTGCATTTGGGTCAGGCTGCCTAAGGGTCATAGATACAAGAACCAGAGCTGGCGGTCCCCAACATGGTACAATGCTCACAAATCAATAAGTGTAATATGCCACATACACAAAATGAAGGACAAAAATCACATGATCATATAATTAGCTGCTTAAAAGGCATGTGATAAAATCCAGCACTTATTTATGACAAAAACACTCAGCAAAGTGGTAATAGGAGGAACATACCTCAATATAATAAAGGCCAAATGTGAGAAAGCTATTGCCAACATCATATTCAATGGGCAAGAATTAAAAGCTTTTCCCTTAAGATCAGGAACAAGACAAGCATGTTTGCTTTCACCACTCTTATTCAGCATAGTACTGAAAGTCCTGGCCATAGCAATCAGGCAAGAAGAAATCCAAATTAGAAAGGATTAAGTAAAATTGTCATTATTCACAGATGACATGATAGTGAAAATAGAAACCCCTATAGTCCTCACCAAAATCTACTCTACCTAATAAGTGAATTCAGCAAGGCAGTGGGATACAAAGTTAATATTCAGAAATCGATAGCATTCTTGTATACCAACAATGAATTATCAGAAAGAGAAACTAAGAAAAAAATGCCATTTACTATAGCAACTAGAAAAATGAAGTATTTAAGAATAAATTTAACAAAGGATATAAAAGACTTGTACCTGGAAAACCATAGAATATTAAAGAAGGAAATTAAAAAGATACAAATTGATGAAGACCCTAATAAATTGAAGCATATAACCATGTTCATGGATTAGAAGAATTAACATTATTAAAATGTCCATATATTTAGCACAATCCTTATTAAAATTCCAATGGCATGTTTTATAGATCTAGAATAAATATTTCAAAAAATTTACCTGAAACCAAAATAGATACTGAATAGTCTCAGAAATCTTAGAGAAGAAGAACAATACCTGATCACAATACCTGATATAAAACTATACTGTAAGGCCACTGTAATCAAAACAGTCTGATACTGGGGTAAGAACAGATGTTTAGATCAATGGAACAGTATACCAAGCCCAGAAATAATAAATAGTGTTGCAAGGCCCTGGCTGGTGGCTCAGTGGATAAGGCAACAGCCTGCAAACCCAAAAGTCACTGGTTCGATTCTCACTTTAGGGCACATAACCAGGTTGCAAGCTAGCTCTCCAGCCAGGTCCATAGCTGGAGGCAAGTGAAAGGCAGCCACACATTGATGTCTCTCTTCCTTGCTGCCGCTCTCCCTTACCCTCTCTCTAAAAATAATAAATAAAATATTTTTTTAAAATGGCGTTGGGAGAACAGGATCTGGTACATGCAAAAAAATGAAACTGGGTCACCAACTTACACCATGCACTCAAATAAACTCAAAAGGATAAAGGACTTAAATATAAGGCATGATATAAAAGTCCTAGAGGGAAAGCTAGGCAATAAATTTCAGACATCCCCTGTAGTAATATTTTTGCCACTGTATCTTTTAGGGCAAAGGAAGTAAAGGACAAAGTAAACAAATGGGCTACATCAACTTTTAAAGTTTCTGCACAGCTAAGGAAACCATCACCAAAATGAAAAAGGAACACACTATGGAAGAATATATTTGCCATTGATACTTCAAACAAGGGTTTAATCACCAAAATATATAAAGAACTTACATGACTTAACACCAGGAAGACAAACAATCCAATTAAAAAATGGGGAAAGAACCTGAATAGTCCCTTCTCAAGGAAGACATACAGATGGCCCATAGGCTCAATATCAGTAACCATCAAACAGACACAAATTAAAACCACAATGAGATACCACCTCACTCCTGTCAGAATGGCTATCATTAATAAATCAACAAATAACAAGGGCTGGCCGGGATGTGGAGAAAAGGGAACCCTAGTGCACTATTGGTGGAATGCATACTTATGCAGCCACTGTGGAAAACAGTATAAATTTCCTCAAAATGTTAAAAATGGAATGGCATTATGACCCAGTAACTCCACTGCTTGGAATATACCATAAGAATCCTGAAACACAAATTCAAAAAGAAAAAAAAAAACTATGAACCCCTATGTTCATAACATCTCTATTTATAATAGCCAAGTGCTGGAACTAGCCTCAGTGCCCATCAATAAATGGGTGGATCAAAAATCTGTGGTATATTTACATGATGGAATACTATGCAGCAGAAAGAAAAAAGGAATTTCTACTGTTTGTGATAGCATGGATGGAACTGGAGACTATATACTAAGTGAAATAAGCCAGGTGGTGAAAGACAAATACTGCATGACCTCACTTATAAATGGAATCTAATTAACAAGAGAAATATAACCAGAGACATAGAAACATGGAAGAGACTAATAGCTATAGGAGAGGAAGGAAGAATAATGGAACTAAAGGGAAGGAATTAGTCAAAGACTATGTATGAATGACTCACAGACAATGAAGAGGGAAATGACTGTGGGAGCAGTGTTTGGGCTGGCTCTGGAGGCAGGCAAAGGGGAAAAATTGGGGACAACTGTAATAGAATAATTAATTTAAAATAAAGTAAGAAAAAAAGACTGTGAATGTGAAGCTTAGTTTGTTTTCAGAAATAGCAATAAAGATTAAACTGGGAGAATGCTCTTGTGATACTTCTTTAGAACCCTTTGACATTTAAAACACCCTTGCCTTCTTCCCCTTGTGCTATAGGCATTGCTGCATAATGAATTTTTGGGACAAAACTTCAGCCTGGGACTCAAGGTAACAGCAAACAATACCTGTAACTTTGCAATGTAAGTTTGCGTTCAGTGTCATAGTGGGTTTGCTGCGTGTGTGGCATAATTGAGCAAGGCCACTGGGCTTAGTCAGTGTCTGTCAGGGACACTGACTTCTCTGAGCCCAAAAGTTCTTATCTACAAAGTAAGTGTTGTGCACTGATGCATATAAAGTGCTGTCCAACACCTAGTCTACCATGATCAAAACTGCATTTATGTTGGAAAAATATTTCTAATGTGCTGTTTGTTTTCAGCCTTTTAAAAAATGCTTTTGCCATTTTGCTTGTGAACATGATATGATTTGATGATATGAGACATGATTTTCAGTTTATTTGCTTTTGAAATTAGCCACTTTGATATTTTAGCATAGCTTTCTAGTATCTGCACTTTCTGTATTATATGAAGTGAATGGGTCCATAGACTTATGGCTTCCTGCGAGCCCAACCCATGGCCAAGGGTAAGGAAGGGCAACAAATTTGAAAAGGGAGTGAACATTTTCTTGCGGTGGTACTGGTACTTGTCTTTTCCTCCTAAATTTAGGAGACATTATGAAATCAAAAGGTGTCCAGTTTTGTTTTTTTTTAAATTTTATTTATTTTTAGGGGGAGGGGAAACGAGGGAGGAAAAAAGGGAGAGAAACATTAATGTGTGGTTGTCTCTCACATGCCCCGCAACCCAGGCATGTGCCCTGACTGGGAATAGAACTGGCAACCCTTTGGCTCGCAGACTGGCATTAAGTCCACTGAGCCACACCAGTCAGGGCTTTTTTGTTTGTTTGTTTTTTAAAAATGACTTGGAATACTACCTATGGAAGAATATATACCCTAGAGCAACAGTTCCCAACCTTGCTGGCACCAGGGACTGGTTTCATGGAAGACAATTTTCCCACAGACCAGGGGTGCGGGATGATTCAGGTGCATGACATTCAAGCACATACATTCAGGGTTACCTCTGCAGGTCGGTTCCTCACAGGCCCGTACTTGTACTGGTCTGAGGACCTGAGGTTGTGGCCCCCTGCTTTAGAGAAAGAAACACATGATTTAATAAGCTAAAAAGCCAAATAGCAATTAAACAGAAATGCAGGTTTCAATAAATTAGGAGGATGTTGCTTAAAAATTAAATGACACTTACCTTTTTTTGTTGTTTGATTTTGACACATTAATTAATAAGAGAAAAAAATTCTGACCCTAAATATCATGCCCATTCAAGTACAATAGAAATAAATTTGGCCCTGGCTGGTAGCACAGTGGATAAGGCACCAGCCTGCAAACCAAAGGGTCGCTGGTTCAATTCCCAGCCAGGGCATATAACCAGGTTGCAAGCCAGGTCTCCAGCCAGGTCCTTAGCTGAAGTCAGGAGAAAGACAGCCATACATAGATGTCTCTCTTCCTCTCTGCCTCTATCCCTTCCCCACTTTCTAAAAATAATACATAAAATCTTTAAAAAAAAAAGAAAGAATTCTCAATAATAGGACAAAACAGTATTTTAAAGTCCAGCTGCCTCTTGAGCAACACAGGTTAGAACTGTGCAGGTAGGTGCTTTCCCTCCCGAGAGCATGCCCAAGTTTTGCTTCCCCATCTGGCACACTCTGGCTAACCCCATGGGTCCCCCTGAGACTTGCAACAAGGGGAGAAACGAGCAGTGGCAGTTTGTCCCAGGTGACTCCCCTGGTCCTGTCTCCAAGGCCACTTTTCTCTGACTTCTCAGTGAGCCAAAGCAGCCCTGCCTAGTCAGTCTCCTGTTCTTTGCCCTAAGCCCCTCCTTGTTTCACTGTCCCAGCTTTAATAAACATACTCTCAAAATTAACCCCCTCCCCACAAAACTAAAAACAGTGTGGGTCCACTTATATATAAATTTTTTTCAATAAATACTGTAAGTGTATTTCTCTCCCTTGAGATGTTAGCAATAACATTTTTTCTAGCTTACCTTATTGTAAGAATACAGTATACAATATCTATAACATAGAAGCTTTTGTTAATAGACTATTGTGTTACCAGTAAGGTTTCCCTGGGTCACCAGTAGGCATTGGTAGTTAAATTTAGGGAGAGTGAAAAGTTATACGTGGGTTTCATACTATATGTGGGGATCAGCACCCCTAAGCCTTGAGTTGTTCAAAGGTCAACTGTCTAGCCAGGAAACCTGTAGGTAGCAAGAGAAAGTTTCTTTATCTTGCCTACTACCCCTCTCTTGATCTAAGTGGGACTTTTTTTTGGGAACTGTTAAATTCCATGAGTCATACAAAAATGGTACCAGACAATAACTTTGGCTATGCCAGTTATGCTTAGTACCAGGTGCTGATCTAACCCCTAGCTGGGCTCCTCCATCCTGCTCTACTCCAGCTTCTGTTAAGGCCTCCACCTCATAAGATGCCTGTTCCTTCCAGGCTTGGCTCAGGAGCTGATGGAGAGCAACTGTCAGGAAGGCCTTCTTCACCTCTTTTCCTAGTTTTAGAATTCTTAACCTGCATTTATTTATTTATTTATTTATTTATTTATTTGTACAACTAACTCATGGGTCATGGATTCTATAAAGTGCTTTGATGGTGTTTTTAAGGGGCTCATATGTCATCTATTCCTGCTAAATGTCTCTGCATCATAGATTTGTAAATAAATGAATCATGAGAGGATAGCAACTTGGTTGGAAGTGTGAGCCTACGAACTTGGCCAAGTTCCTTAAACTTTAGTCTCTTTATCTCTTAAATATGCATAATATCCTCCCTGTTGTAGGGATTAATTAAACTGTTATTAGATTGCTTCTTATGGTAATCTTGCAGAATTGTATGTGCTCCTTGACTGTTACCTAAGATTTGGTAACCTATAGGGTTCTTCACTAAGGAACAGCAAATATAATGAGTAAAATCAGACAGACTGCAGTTATATTCTTTTTTCTGTTTCATTTCAGATGCACTGGAGAAGAATTCTTGATAAACCAGGGCATCGACCTTTCACCATGGGGCCTATAGTAGACTCATGTAGCCTTGACATGCATGATGGCTATCTTTCTTACAATTGCTTACCTAAAATGTTATTTCTTAAAAAATTTCTTAAATTCCTTTCTAATTTACATGATTTATCTACACATTAAAAAAGGAGTACCCTGACCTGGCTGACCAGTTTAGTTAGCTAGAGCATCATCCTGATATACCAAGGTTGTGCATTCCATCTCCAGTCAAGAGTCAACCAATGGATGCATAAATAGAATAACAAATTAGCATTTCTCTCTCTCTTTCCCTCTTTTGTCTTTCTCTCTAAATAAAGGGAAATTTTTTTTTAAATAAAAAAAAAAGAGAGCACCTTGATTTAAGTATTCCGTGAAGTATTTTGTTGTCTTTATTTGCCATCATGTTATTTTTCCGACAGGAACCTTCATAGAAAGCATAATTATGAAAGAATCTAAGTCATGAAATACCAGTATTATGTATTACTTATTAGTTCATTCAGTCAGTACCCACACAGGAGAAATCTAGTTTAATGTATTGACTTGAAAAAGAACTGAATTCTAGAAACTCATGGTAAATCACTAATATCTGTTAGCAGTTTTTTTCATATTTCAACTAATAGGTGTGCCAGTTGCCCTTCAGCTTTATATTATGAATCTATGATCTGCCATTATTTAATAAATAAGAAATAAAAATGTACTGGTAGAAATGTGAAATCTAAACTTTGTTGGAAAAACACTGTTATTTATAGAGTAAAAAAAAAGCATTATTACAGAAAAAGCTTTGATAAGATTTCTAAGTTGGTAGAACTTACTGAGATTTTCCTGCGGTGGAATTAGAATATCTCAGTGCCTGGTGACTCACCTAGAACATGCCTCATATGACCTTGAGTATTGCCAGAAACTCTTTCAGTGACTGAGTCTAACAGGCAGACCCAGCAGGCTGAGACAACTTTGAGTTGCCTTAAGGCCTTTTGCTGACATGCCCTGGCCTCAGTGCTAACGGAAGCTCACTTTGGTATGTAGTTCAGCCCTTCCTGCTTTCACTCAGGCCCAGCTTAGGTGGATTTCTCTGAAGCTTGAAACAAGTGGCCCAGAGACCATCACAGACAGTGTTGACATTGACCTGAATTGGAGTCTTTCCCAAGAGACCCCAGAACCAATACAAGTGGTGGTGGGATTCAGACCACATCAGAATATGACCCAAATAGCTCCATAAGTGGCACATCCAAAGGAAATATCAGCAGACATCATACCCTGCTGGGGTGAATTCAGTTTCATGGAACACGTTCCTGCATAGTAGCTTATACATAGTGGTCAGACTCAATTCTCATCATCAGCCTGAGGGTCACCTCCATTTATGGAGAACAAAGCAATCAAGACTCGACTAAAACATGACGGCTCACATTACCCACACAAGGGATGTTCCTGGAGCATCTCAGGTGATCAGAGAGACTGAGTCTCCAAAACACCTACTAGATAAGACCACCATACCAATACTGGGGAACATAGTAGATCTACCTAGGACACACACACACACACACACATACACACTCACAAACCTTCAGCAAGGAAGCGAGGATGAGAGATAAGAAACATGCTCCAAATGCAAAGAACAGGAGAAATCCCCAGAACTAAAAACTAAATGGAGGAAAGCAACTTACCAGATACAGATTTCAAAACAACGCTTATAAGGATGTGCAAAGTACTTTGGGAAAGGATAAATGAACTCAGTGAGAACCTCAACAAAAAGAGAATTAGTAAGCATAAAAAAGGACTAGAAACCATAAAAAAGAACCAGTCAGAAATGAAAAACACAGTAGGAGTCAATAGCAGATTAGAAGGAAGATTGAATTAACAATTTAGAAGAACAAGGTGGTGGAAAACACCTAATCAAAACAGGCAGGAAAAAAATTTTTTTTGAAAAATGAAAATAGTTTAAGGGCTTCTGAGGCAATATTAAGTTGTAATAACATCATCATAGGGAGAAGAGGAGAAGAGGGCGGGGTGTGGATTGAGAATATATTTGAAGAATTAATGACTGAAACCCTAGCTGGTGACAGTGGATAGGGCACTGGCCTGTGAACCCAAAGGTGGCTGGTTTGAGTCCCAGCCAAGGCACATAACCAGGTTGCAAGCCAGGTCTCCAGCCAGGTCCGTAGCCGGAGGCAGGTGAAAGGCAACCATACATTGATGTCCCTCTTCCTCTTTTCCTCTATCCCTTCCCCCTCTCTAAAAGTAATAAATAAAATCTAAAAAAAAAAAAAAGAAAGAAAGAAAGAAAGAAAAAGAAATAATGACTGAAAACTTCCCTGACCTGGTGTAGAAAAGATGCACAAGTTCAGAAGTGCACAGAGGCCCAAACCAAGACACATAGTAATTAAAATGGCAAAGGTTAAAAACAAAGAATAAATCTTAAAAGCACCAAGGGTTACGTACCAGCAAGGAAGGCCCCATAAGACTATCAGCTTATTTTTCAACAGAAACGTTATAGGCCAGAAGGGACTGGCAGGAAATACTCAAAGTGATAAAAAGCAAGGACCTACAACCAAGACTACTTTACCCAGCAAGGCTATCACTTAAAATTTAAAGAAAAATAAAGAGCTTCTCCTGCCCTCCTCAAAAAAAGATAAAGGAGTTCACCACTACCAAACTGGTATTACAAGAAATGTTAAGATGACTTCATTAAAAGGAAGCAGAAAAAAAGAGTAACAATTATAAAGGATAAAATGGCAACAAACACATACCTATCAATAATGACTTTAAATGTAAATGTACTAAATGATTTAATCAAAAGACATAGGGTCCCTAAATGGATAAGAAAACCAGACCTATTATATGCAAGGTGGGGGAAAAGAAGGTTTACAGTGGTTCAAATGGAAAGTAATATAATGATTAAGGAATAATAATACAAGAATACATGCTGTTTCAGATGCTCGACACTAAGTTTACTTTTGCCCCACTGTATTCTGTCTACAACTGAGCCACTTTATATCAAACAACACTCAGAGACTAGTAGAAAAAAGCTGTAAAAAGATAGTTCATGCAAATAAGGGAAAAAAGCTGGGGTAGGAATACTGATATCAGACCAAACTTTAAAACAAGGTCTGTAACAGAAGATAACGTAGGGCATTTCAAAATGATTTAAGAGGAAATAAATTTTGTAAACACTTGTGACCCCAACATAGGAGTACCTAAATATATAAAGTACATATTGATGCAATATAAAGGGAGAGATTAACAGTAATACAGTCATAGGAGGGGACGTTAGCACCCCATTGAGATCAATGGGTAAACCATCAGAGAGAAAATGAACATGGAAAATGCATCATTAAAGGATAAATTGGAATAGATTAATTTAATTGATGTTTTCAGAGCATTTCATCTCAGAGTAGCAGAAGTATATTCTTTTCAAGTGCACACAGAATGTTTTCCAGGCTAGACTATAATTTAAAGGTAAAACAAGTCTCAATAAATTTGAGAAGATTGGAATCATTTCAAACATCTCTGACCACAATTTTATAAAACCAGAAATCAATTATAAGAAAAAAAACCTAAAAAACACAAAAGCACATGGAGACTAAATACCATGTGACTGAACAATAAATAGATTAATAATAATATCAAGAAAGGAATCAAAAGATACCTTGAGACAAATGAAAATGAAAACACAATGACCCAAAACCTACAGGACACTGAAATCAGTTGTAAGAGGAAAATGCATAGAAATTCAAACCTACCTCAAGAAAGAAAACAAAAATCTCAAATAAAATATCTAACTTTAGATTTTTTTGGTCCCTTCATCTGCTGCCCATGGGAGCCCCACCAGCCTCTTGTGTCTCCACGCTTCCCGCTGGTAGTATTTTGGTGGGGGATTGGTTCTTCTGTTCTGTCCCTGGCTCAGACTGGGACATAAGCTGACATCACCAAGCACAGATCCAGGAAGTTAAATAAATAAATAAATAAATAAATAAATAAATAAATCTATCTATCTACTGTTTAAGAGGAAAAACTCCAAAAAGAGTATGTTGCAGTTCCAGTAGCTTAAAATAAAGTTGAGTTGTATTATTGGAGGGGGCAGGATCTGATTCAAAATTCATTTTTTACTATGGGTTTGGCACTGTCTCTAGGACAGCTTTCACAAAAGTGAGTTCCGCAATATACCATTTCTGTGATCTATTTCACACACACACACACACAGAGAAAAAACAGTACCCTCTGTTTTTCCTCTACATGTGTTTTACAAGTTGAAGCCTTCAGAAATAATGGTAGTTGTAGTGCTCAGTTGGTCCCCAGTATAGAAATTATTATGTCTACTAAATTGAGGTAAAAAAAAAATCCCTAGGACTTAAATAATTTTGTAGAATAGTATTCTAGCTATTTTTTTGAACTTGTGGTTGACTTCCTAAACTAGGATTAAAATAAGTATTAAAGAAGAAAAAACAGCTTAATCTTGCTACAATAATTCTAAAATACTATCATTTAACATGTAATAATTATGTAAGCTATTGGCATATTTTATTTTTTTTGTATTAACTTTTCAAAATACAGTATGTACTTTAAACATATGTAAAAATATGTATGGGTGTAAATGTATTTTTGCATGTGTTTGGTAATATTGCAATTTATATTACTTAAAAGAGTAATTCTTTAAATGAATTAATGTAGGCATTTTGGAATAATGAAAAAAACTTTGTATTAATATGATTTGAGAAGCTGACAGAAGGCAGTAATTAAATGGTGAATTGTCTGGATGTGAAAGGGGAAACAAAAAGTACACATTGGTCTACAGAATAGACAGGGGGATGTTAAGAAGAACAAAGGAGATAGAGAAGCCAAGGAACTTGTGTGCATGACTCATGGACATGAACTAAGGGGGGCATTGCTGGAGGGAATGGAGTACTGGGTGGAGGGGAGCAAGAGGGGGAAATTGGGACAAATGTAATAGCTAAATAAATAAAATATATTTTAAAAATATCTAACTTTTCACCTAAAGGAACTAGAAACAAGAACAAGAAACAAAGCTCAAAGTGAGTTGAAAAAAAAGGAAATAACAAAGTGGAAATAACTGAAATAGTGCCTAAAAAACCAAAAAATCAATGAAATTAGGAGCTAGTTCTTTGAAAATATAAACCTTCACCCAGAGTCATTAAGACAAAAGAGAGAGGACTCAAATAAAATTAGAAGTGAAAGAGGAGAAGTAACAACTGACCCCACAGAAATACAAAGGACTGTAAGAAAATATTATGAACACAAACTTCCAAAACTAAATTAAGAAACAGAAAATCTAAATGAACCAATTATAACAAACAAAATTGAATCAGTAATCAAAATCTCCCAACAAGCAGAAGTCCTGGCTTGGATGGGTTCACAGATGAATTTTATCAAATAGCAAAATGAACTAGTACTTACTTTTTTCACACTATTTCCCCCCAAAAAAAAAAAAAAAAAAAAAAAAATTCAAGGGGAAGGAAGATTCTCAAGCTCATTTTATGAGACCAGCATTACCTTAATTACAAAACCAAATAAAAACACTACAGAGAAAGAAAATTATAGGCCAATATTCTTGGTGAACATAGATGCAAAGATTCTCAACAAAATATTAGCAGACCAAATTCATCAGTATATAAAAAATACCATACATAATGATCAAGTGGAATTTATTTCTGGGATGCAAGGTTAGTACAATAACTGTGAATCAGTTAATGTGATATATCACATAAACAAAATAAAGAACATAAATTATGTAATTATGTCAATATAGTATACAGAAAACACATTTGACAAAATCCAGCACCCACTATGATAAAAACTGTCTGCAAAGTTGGAATACAGGGAACATACCTTAACATGATAAAGGCCTGATATATGGCAAAACCACAGCTAACATGATAGTAATGGAGAAATACTAAAAGCCTTTCCCTTAAGATCAGGGCTAAGACAAGGGTATTTAATTTCACCATAGTACTGGGAATCCTAGCCATGGCAATCAGTCAAATAAAAAAAGAAAAAAAGAAAAGAAAAGAAAAAAGGAATAAAGGATATATCCAAAGTGGGAAAAGAAGAAGTAAAACTGTTATTATTTGAAGTTGACAAAATATATATAGAACCCTAAACATTCCACCTAAAAACTCTTAGGGCTGGTAAGTGGATTCAGTAAAGTAGCAGGGCACAAAATAAATATTCAAAATTGGTTGCATTTTATACATTGATAAAATAAACTATCAGAAAGAAAAGCTAAGAAACAATCCCATTTACAACTGCATTAAAACTACCTGAATTTAACCAAGGATGTAAATGACATGTACTTGGAAAATTATAAGGCACTGAAGAAATAAATAGAAGAAGATACAAATATATAGAAGCATGTACCATGCTGATGTATAGGAAGAACTTATATCACTTAAATGTCCATACTGCCAAAGCAATTTATAAATTCAATACAATTCTTATAAAAATACCAATGGCATTTTTTCACAGAGCTAGAACTAATATTCCAAAAATTGATATGGAACCACAGATGACCTTGAATAGCCATAGAAAATCCTGAGAAAGAAAAACAAACTTGAAGATATAATGCCACCTGGTATCAAACTAAAATACAATAGTAATCAAATAGTAATCAAAAAATGGATGGTACTGGCATAAAAGCAGACATAATGATAAATGAAATAGAATAGAGAGCCAAGAAATAAGTATACATTTTCCTTGTCAATTAATATTTCACAAAGGATGCAAGAATATACAGTGGGGTAAAGACCACCTTTTGAATAAATGGCATTGGGAAATTGGACAGTTACATGCATAAATAAATAAATAAAACTAGAGCACCTTCTTAAACCATATACAAGAATACATTAAAAATGGATTAAAGACTTAAATGTAAATCTCAAAACCATAAAATTCTTAGAGGCAAACCTAACAAATAAAACCTTTGACATTTCTCATAGTAACAGTTTTCTCTGATGTATCTCCCCAGGCCATGAAACAAAGGAAAAAAAATAAACAAGTGAGACTACATCAAACTTAAAAGCTTTTGCACAGCAAAGGAAACCATCAACAAAATGAAAAGACAACATACTGAATGGTAGAATGTATTCCTCAATGATATATCTAACATTGAATTAATATACAAAATTTATAAAAACTCATATAACCCAAAACCAAAAAATCCCCCAAACAATTCAATTAAAAAAATTGTCAGAGGACCTGAATAGACATTTTTTCAAAGAGAACATACAGTTTGGTCAATAGACATATGAAAACATGCTCAATATCACCAATCATCAGAGATGTAAATTAAAAACACAATGAAGGCCCTGGCTGATGGCACAGTGGATAAGGTGCCCGCCTGCAAACCCAAGAGTTGCTGGTAGGATTTTCAGTAGAGGGATATAACCAGGTTGCAAGCCAAGTCTCCAGCCTGGCCCTTAGCTGGAGGCAGGTAAGAGGCCACCATACATTGATGTTTCTCTCCCTCTCTGCCTCTCTCTAAAAATAATAAATAAAATCTTAAAACACACACACACACACAATGAAAAACCACCTCACACTTGTCAGAATAGCTATCATCATCAATAAGTCAATAAACAAGTGTTATGGAGAAATGGCAACCCTCATGCACAGTTGGTTGGAATGCAGATTGATCCAGCAATTATGGAAAACAGTATGAATGTTCCTCAAAAAGAAAAAAAAGAAAAAAATAAAAAAAAGAAAGAAAGAAAGAAAGAAAGAAAGAAAGAAAGAAAGAAAGAAAGAAAGAAAAGAAAGAAAGAAAGAAAAAGAAACTGCCTTATGACCCAGCATTTTTACTTCTGAGTATAAATTTGAAGAACACAAAACACTAATTTGAAAGAAAATATGAACCCCTCTGTTTACTGCAATGTAATATATAATAGCTAAGATATGGAAATAATCCAAGTGCCCATCAATAGACAAGTAGATAAAACAGTGGTGGTACATACGATGGAGGACCCTCAAAAAACCTTGGAATTATCTACTGGAGGGTGGGCTACTTATAGTAGAGATTTCCCCTACTAGGTAAGTATTCTAGGAACTCATCTATATCAGCTAGCATTGTAAGAGGCTGCATTTGGTTTCAGTGAATACTTCTTGAAGATGTTTTAAAACATATTTGCCCATTTTATGATAGATGATTTATGAGTGCACCTGCCCATACCACACTGAGTATTCAGCAGTTTTGACCAAAAACATGACCTCTTTGCCCCACCTTCCCTATTCACCCAATATTGCTTTGAGAGATTTTCTTTTTGTTTGTTTCCCCAGATGAAAAACAGTCTCAAAGAGAAATTTTGCTGACATGGAAGAGGTGAAACAAAAAATCATAGGACTAAAAGGCATCAAAATTAGCGGGTCCAAAACTGTTTTGAGCAATGGGAAAAACATCTTATGTATTGCTTCAAATGGAGAGTACTTTGAAGCTGACTGAAGATTAAACATGTAAGAGTACACAATTTTTATAAGTAAATTCCAGGGTTTTGGTTCCCCCTTCATATATATAATGGAGTATTACTTGACTATGAAAAAGCATGAAGTCTTATCATTTGCAACAGTATCAATGGACTTAGTGGATATTATGCTAGGTGAAATAAGTTAGTCAGAGAAAGACAAATACCATGTGATTTCACTTATATGTGGAATCTAAAGAACAATATAAATAAACATACAAATTCAAAATAGACTCATAGATATAGGGGACAGATTAATGATTGCCATATGAGAGGGTGGTTGGGAGAATGGGTGATAAGGTGTAGGGACAAGGACATGTGCTTTCCATCCCAGGAACACACCTTTTTTCCCTCTGAAGCATACATCTCTTAAAGTCTAAGGGTCCCCATGAGATTGTACCAAGGGAGTAATAGGCAGTGGCTGCTCATGTCAGGATAACACCTGAACCTACCTCCAAAGCCCCCTTTATCCCCTTTTCTGTGACATTTCAGTAGGTCAATATCAGCCTTGCCTTGGCTCACTTCTCTCACTGTGACTCTTCTCACTTAGCCAAAGCAGCAATAACTAGGCTCTCCCCCGTTGCTTCTTTATCCTATGCTCTTCTTTGTTTCACTGTCCCCAGCTTTAACAAACATACACAAAAACAGGTAGGATGAACCAAGTTGATAGCATAGTAAGTGGAGCTACACCAATCTCCTTCCAGGACCAATCTGGAATTGCAACTTAATTGGAGAAAATTCATCTGGAATAACCAACAGAACACTAGCTGGAGAGAAGCCTTATAACCACAGAAAGAACAGAGGCTACTTCATCACAATATGACTGGTAGGAAGTGCGGAGATGCAAGAAGTCTGGCTGTGGTCCCTTGGGTGGCAGTTGAAGGGACAGAGAAACATCTCAGCAGCCAGTGATTCCACCTGAGAAGGATTGGTTCTAAACTCCCAGCTGGGCTTCCCATCCTACAGCAACAAAGCTAAGTGTAAAGCAGCATCCAGCTGTGAAAAGCAAAAAGCTTCCAGGTTTAGCCAACTTGAAAGAGACAGCTAGAGACATAGAGTTCCTCAAGGGACAGCCCATGCAAATACATTAGCACCCACTTACCCTAGTCTCCAGCAAAGGGAGGGCAGAGCGGACTAGAAAGGCTTAAGGAGAGTTTGGGGTGGTATCTTCGTGGAAAAAAATGAGGGATCAGCTGAAGGGGTTGCAGTGCTGACCATCCCCAAACCATCAGGCAGACCACTCTTCTCCAAGTGGCAGCAGCCTGAGGGGAAGCTATAGCTCTGCCCATAAGAATTAATCTGCTCAGCCCCACAGTGCCTAAACCTGATGGCTGGTCACAGATTGATTGGATTAACAGCTAAAGGAGCCAAAGACAGTGGATCTCTGGTAGTCTCCAATAGGCTGACTAGGCCCAGACTGGGACATGAACTGACATCACCATGGGTGGAAGCAGGAAGTAAAGAAAGTGCACCTCTATACCATAGAAGGTCACACCACAAAGACAGAGTCAAAGCAGATCATTCTAAGAAGCATAAACAAACAAGAAGAGCCACCTAAAATGGGAAGA
This sequence comes from Noctilio leporinus, assembly GCA_004026585.1. Taxonomy (NCBI): domain Eukaryota; kingdom Metazoa; phylum Chordata; class Mammalia; order Chiroptera; family Noctilionidae; genus Noctilio; species Noctilio leporinus. The sequence goes on from PVIW01003778.1 coordinate 53,348, forward strand.
CAGAGAAAGAACCCCCACCAAAAGGAAGGAAGGAATCCCCAGAAAGAGTGCTAAATGAAATAGAGGCAAGCAAAATATCAGACCGTGGAATTCAAAATAATGATTATAGAGAAGCTCAATGAGCTCAGTGAGCTCAAAAAAACAAACAAACAAAACAAAACAAAATGAAAAACAACTTCAGGGGAACTACAAAGGAAAGGGAAGCTACAAGGAACTTACTGAGAACTATACCAGCATTAAAAAGGACATAGACACTATCAATAAGAGCCAGGGGGAAACAAAGAATACAATTGCTAAATCGAAGGACACAGTAGAAAGTAGGCTAGATCAAGCAGCAGATCAGATCAGCAAGCTGGAGGACAACATAGAAAAAAAATTCCCAGACAGTACAACAAAATGAGAAAAGACTGAAAAAGAATGAAGAGGTTTTAAGAGAGCTGCAGGACAACATGAAATGTAATAATATTTATATCATAGAAATACCAGAAGGAGAAAAAGAGGAGCAAGGGATAGAAAACCTGTTTGAAAAAGTAATGATAGAAAAATTCCCACCCTTGAGGAGAGAAAAAGTCACGTAAGTGCAGGTAGCTCAGAGGGTCCCAATGAAGATGAACCCAAACAGGCCCACTCCAAGACACATCATAATTAAAATGGCACATTTCAAAGACAAGGAGATAATCCTAAAAGCATCAATTGAGAAACAGTTAATAACATACAAGGGGACTCTGATAAGGTTATTATCTGATTTCTCAACAGAAACACTACAAGCCAGAAGGGAATAGCAAAAAAAATACTCCAAGTAATGAAAAATGAAGGCCTACATCCAAAGCTACTCTACACAGTAAGGCTCTCATTCAAAATGGAAGGTGAAATAAGGAGTTTCCCAGACAAAAGAAGGCTAAAAGAAGGTATCTCCACCCAACCAGCATTGCAAGAGATGCTAAAGGATTTACCTTAAGATGAAGAAACTGAGGGAACAGAGAGGAACACATGTACAAAGGTAAATTGACAGTGAATAAGTACCTATCAATAATAAGCTTAAATGTAAATGGATTAAATGAACCAATCAAAAGACATAGGGTAGCTGAGTAGATAAGAACCAACTTTAACTTAAGAATGCTTTAAAATAATCTTGTTATAAAGAGACATTGCTAAATAACATACAGTTTTATATTTTTGTTGTATCTGCATTACTGCAGGTTAAGTTTTCTTAGACTGGAATTATTTCCTAAATTAGGAAAATTAAATTGCAACAAGTCTTAGGAAAATTGAACTTATGTTTTAAATATCAATCAACTCGTAGTTGGTGTGTTGAGAAATTAGTCGATCTTTAGGTTAGAAAAGATGCTGAATATGAAGACTAATTTGGAATAGAAGTTACCAATTACTAAACTATCCATTTTATGTACATAGGCAATATATATTCTCATGTTAGTATATAAATTAGATGAGATTCCTTTCGAATAGATGGTGGAAATAAACATTTCTAGCAATGAAGACCCCCAAACTGGGGGTGATTGGGAAAATGTATTAATGCTATAGTAAATTTCATTATTTAAGTATGAACATACCTAATCTCTACCTCAACAGACTCTTAAATAGTTCAGTGATTAGTTTAGAACCACATTGGTAATCAATCACAAGTTAAAAAAATAGCTAGAATACTAATCTACAAAGTTATTTAAATCCTAGGTTTAAAATTTTTTTTTACCTCAATTTACTAGATAGCATAATTTCTACTCTGTGGGGACCAACTGAGCACTGCAATTGCCATTATTTCTGAAGGCTTCAATGTGTAAAACACATGTAGAGGGAAAAAATAGGGTATTAAAAGAAATAAGATCTCTGTAGAGTAACAAAAAGAAGAGAAAGAAAAAATCAGTCCACTATCCAAAATGAAAAACTTCAAAGTTCCAGTAGCTTAAAATAAAGTTGAATTGTATAATTGGAGGGGGTGGGATTTGATGCAGAAACAAATTCATTTTTAATTATGGGTTTGGCACTGTCTCTAGGACAGCTTTCATGAAAGTGAGTTCTGCAACATACCACTTTTGTGATATATTTCACAAAAAGAGCATTCCAGAGTAAAATAACTTAAAAAATAATAATTGCTCAATTTACTACAATATATCTAAAATATTATCATTTAACATGTAATAATTATATAAGCTATTGACATATTTTATATTTTTTGTATTAACTCTTTAAAATTCAGTATGTACTTTATAGTATATCACAGTTTGAACTGGCCACATTTTAAGTGGCTACCATATTGAACACTGCAGATTTAAAGAATATGGAATACTAAATCTTTTGGGAATGAAAGAAAAACTACAAATTGGTACAAAACAGTCATGGGGATATGAAGTACAGAATAGGTCATATAGTCAATAATAATGTAATAACTGTGTAAGTGTCAGGTGGATAATGGTAATATGGGGGGAACACTTTGTAAAGTATATGATTGTTTAACTACTGTGATGCACACCTAAAACTAATACCAAATAATTTATTAAATGTAAAGTAAAATTGAAAAATAAAATTAAAAAAATTATGATGTGTCTTTGTGTGGGTCTCTTTAAATTCACTTTTAGGACTTCAGAATTTCTTGAATTGATATGTATATTTCCTTTGCCAGATTAGGAAAGTTATCATTCATTATTTTCTTAAATAAGCTATCAATCCTTGGCTCTCTATCTTCTCCTTATGGTACCTTTATGTTTCAAATATTGCTACTCTTGATGTTATCCCAGAGGCCCCTTAAACTATCCTCATTTTTTAAAAACTTTTTATTTTGCTATTCCAATTGGGTGTTTTCTGCTATCTTGTCTTTCAAATTGCTGATTTGATCATCTGCTGCATCTAATCTGTTTTTGATTCCATATAATGTATTTCTTTTTATTTCAATTAGTGTATTCTTCATTTTTAACTGGTTCTTTTTTATGCTTTCTTTTTGTGTAAATTTTTACTGGGTTCACATATTCTTTTCTGAAGTTTAGTGAGCATTTTTATAACCAGTGTTTCGAACTCTATCTGGTGGATTGCTGGGCCACATACTGAATCAAAATCATACTTTAATTCAAGATCCTCAGTTTTATACCTATGTATGTAATTTTCTTTTTCAAGATTTCTCTCTACAAACATTCTGTAACTTTTCTCATCCCAACATGTATTTATTCAGAAATAACCAGCTTAGGACAACAACTTACTTTTCTTTCTCTCAAAATATATCTCCATATGTTATACCTTCTGTTATTAAAAACACATATTTTCTTTTCATCTTAATTAGAATTCATAACCACTAGAAAACTTAATTTCTAGTGTAACCAAAAAGGAAGCAATTATTATTCTTTAAATTTATGAGTATATTTCATAAACTTTAGAAACATAGGCTCTTAAGTTAGCAAATACACAATTCTTTTTGGAAATATTTTAAATAAAGTACAAAACATATCCATTAACAAATTCAGATTTATCTTTTAGATTTTCTGTAATAAAAAGCTAAAAGTAGGTAAATTTACTTTTTTTTTTTTCAATGTATGGTTGCCTTTCACCTGCCTCCAGCTAAGGACCTGGCTGGAGACCTGGCTTGCAACCTGGTTATGTGCCCTGGCTGGGAATTGAACCAGTGACTTTGGGGTTGCAGGCCAGCACCTTATCCGCAGAGCCACACCAGCCAGGGCTTTAAATTTACTTTTGATATTTAATAATTTTAATATTTAACTTAATAAAACTCTAAAGTTTCAAGTTACCAAATGATTTTAGTTTAAATAAAACTAAGTTTTATTTAAAACCTTTTGTTTATATCTATTTATTAGCTGTCAACAACTCTGAGATTTTTAAGTCAATTATTATCCAATCTATTTTCTTGACAAACTTTGTTACAGAGATAACATGAACTTATTTTTTTAAACCAAGGTAGTATAAAAATATTAAAGTTAATTATTTTATTTTATTTATTTTTAGAGAGAGGGGAAGGGAGGGAGAAAGAGAGAGAGAGAAACATCAATGTGTGGTTGCCTCTCGTGTGCCCCCAAATGGGGACCTGGCCTGCAACCCTGACTGGGTATCAAACAGGCAAACCCCTGGCTCCCAGGCGGGCACTCAGTCCACTGAGCCACAGTAGCCAGGGCAAAGTTAATTACTTTAAAAGACATGCCTATTCAAACCAAACAAACTAACTTTAATATTAAATATTTTCCTATATCATGTGATCCTGAAAATAATGGATTCATTTCCAGTATACTTTTAATTCATATAAAACAATTAAATATTAAAATTAATAATATTAAAATCACTATACAAACAAAAACAGATCACAAAGAAATCAAAACATAAACACAATTACTAATAATTACAGAGTGTCAGGGTCCCCCTGAGAAGGTGTAGAGGCATGGAGCCCCAGGCAGGCCAGGCCAAGCCTGTAAGAACTGACAAAGCTGGATGTGTACAGGCCCTGATGCTCTAAGAGGGGGCCCTGAGTATGAATCTGGCCTTGGGAATATATTCCACATATCCTTTGAACTCTGCCCTATGACCTAAACTTCCTTGACTTGTGTATTGCACCCGCAGTAGGTGTTAAACCCACATGTAATCTCATTCTAAAATTCTATGGGCCACCTGGAGTTCTTGGAGTCACCTTGCCTAACAGACTATAGCCTGAAGTGGATCGTCGCATTCCTTCTACTGTTGGCTAAACTTAACAACTCCCTTTCTTTTGAATACTCTTCTGTGGCAATACTTTGTGGTGTGGTGCAGTTCCCTATGCATCCCCAGCCTTGTATAATAAAACAAACAAACAAACAAAAAATAAAAACAAACAAAAAACCCTCTGAGGGTAGGCCATTGAGGCTTTTGTCAATCAGACACTGGTCAGCCTTCTCTTCCTTAGCACAAGCTGCTTGGGAAGGTTCATTTCATCTGAGGCACAGGGGGATCCCTGCAGGTCAAGGGTCCCCCACAATAGAGAAGACACAAGATATTTTGTTTTCCTTTCATAATTTTTAAGGAGGCAGAGGAAAGGCACAGGTCATGCATGGGAGACTTCAGCTGCTTGTTTTTCAAAAGTACTGCTTTCTCAGTTCTGGCGGGTGGCACAGTGGATAAGGCGCCCACTTGTGAACCCAAAGGTCTCTGGTTCAATTCCCAGTCAGGGCACATAACCAGGCTGCAAGCCAGGTCTCCAGCCATGTCCTTAGCTGAAGGCAGGTGAAAGGCAACCATACATTGATGTTTCTTTCCCTCTCTGCCTCTCTCCCTTCCTCTCTCTCTCTCTCAAAATAATAAATAAAATCTTAAAAAAAAAAAAAAAAAGTACTGCTTTCTCAATTGTTTTCCTTTGATTTTTCAACTTCCTACAGTGGGGGCTGGGTTTGTATTTCTGATTACTTTGCAGGAAGAACTCCTGAGACTTTCAAAATATTCCTATTGAACTTTAAAAAGCCACCTTCCAATTTGGCCAAATTTCTGATCAGTCATTAAAACATTTAAATTCTGTTCATATAGCCCTGACAGGAGTAGTTCAGTTAGTTGGGTGTCATCCTGCAAAGTGAAGCGTTGTTGGTTCGATTTCCAGTCAGGGTACATGCCTGGGTGTGGGTTCTCTGTCCCAGTACAGGGCACACACAAGAGACAACTGGTACATCAGTGTTTCTCCCTCTCTCTTTCTCACTCCCCTTCTCTCTCTCTGAAAATAAAAAATAAAATTTAAAAAAAATAAAGAAAGAAAAAGAGGAGGCACTTGGTTTAGAAGCCCAGCTTGGCCCCTTATAAATTCTGTTCAAATATACCAATTTTTATAGTCTTATCAAAATAATCCTAAAAAAATTTCCACCTTGTTGAGGAATCTCTGGGTTTTCTCTCATGTTCCTTTTAATCTCTTGTTAGTTCATTTAATGTTTGTGTTAGAATCTTTTAAGTTTCCACACTAGCAGGCATAGCAAATTTAAAAGGCTTAAAATTTGTATTTTTTAATGTCCAATTGTGTTTTTTTTTTTTTTTTTTTTTTTGTTCTTAAGTGCTGGGCAATGGTACTCCCAATGTTCTAAAATTTTTTTTAATATCTGCAAATATCTAAGGTAATTAAGAATGGGTATGAGTTAACTTTGACTTTTGCCCTAATTTTTGTCATTTCATCTTTTTAGGGGAGTCTTAGCTACTAGTTATTATATCAATTTGAGAGTTCTCTGAAAAAATTCCAGTTAGAAATTTTTCTAATTCAAAAGATCTATTGTCTGGGCATTCACGGTAGGACTTAAAACATTTCAAACCAGTAACACTCTGTCCAGTTTGACCAAGGAGGCAAAAAGCTTCTATATAGCAGAGCAAAACATTTATGTAATGCAAGATTTAATTGAACTTGTTAAACAGAATTTGATGGTAATGATCAACTTACGAAAGAAGTATTATGGTGGGGTTGGGATCAATTAAAACTTTAGCTAGCAAATAAACTAATGTACCTACATGAAAAAATTCACAAGCTAAAATATAAAATTAGACTCAAAACAAGGCAGATAGTTCTTTGTTGTTTGTTTTAATGATTTTTAGCAGTATTTTGGATAAGGCTATAAGTATTGTTACATAACTAAAAAGGAACATTGACGTTATATTAATTTATTTTACTTTTAAACAAATTAATTTTCCAATTATAAAAGTTCTATACATTATATCATATAAAATTTATAAAACTACATTAAAGTAGAAAAAAGAAAAAGAATCACAACATTCCTGCCCAGACAAGTATTTTCTTGTATTTCCAGCTATTTTCTTTGTATAGGTTTTTGATTTACTTTTATTTTACATAATTGTAGAATGCTATAGTCAACTTACATTCTGTTGTTGTTTCTTTATGTGCTTTAAAAAACTCAATTTCATGTGCACTTTCTCTATTTTTATAAGTTGCCTTTTGGTATCACCTTTAGAGTTTGCTGGCATTTTTTCATCTTTACTGATTAATAGCAATAACCTTTATTATTTAGAGGGTGTTTTTAAATTTTGCAAGTTATTAAAAGCCAGCTCTGAATAATTTTTCCCAACTTTGGCTTAAAATGACAAACGTTGTGTATGAGTTTTTAAGTGTCTTTAAAATGACTTAGAAATTTAATCAAAAAACAAAAAGCAATTTCACCTAAGAGTTTGGGTACTTGTAGAGATATAGTTTTAAGTATTTTTTAAAAAATATTTTATTTATTATTTCCAGAGAGAGGGGAAGGGAGAGAGGTAGAGAGGGAGAGAAACAGAAAAACAACAATATATGGTTGCCTTTCACTTGCCTCCAGCCAAGGACCTGGCTGGAGACCTGGCTTGCACCCTGGTTGTGTGCCTTGGCTGGGGAATAGAACCAGCGACCTTTGGGTTCGCAGGTCGGCGCCTTATCCACTATGCTACCAGCCAGGGCTAACTTTTTAACATTTGGAAAAATTATGTGTAATCCATTTTCTTATCTAGGTCTTGTATAAGGAGAAGAATTATCAGTAGAAATTCCTTGTGTTGCATTAAATTTAATTGATATAATTTGTGTTTGTAAATGTGAACCAAAAACTAGATGCAAGTACTAATTTCTGCGAGTAGATGTGGCAGGTTAATTTGGGCCTAGCCATACACATTCAAAAAGCCTGATAACCAGCAGCTTTTCCTCAGTCTGCAGGATGGCTTTCCAGCTTTTCCATACAATCAGTCTTGGAAAGAAGTGTTTATTACAGGAATCTGAAGAATGCCTTGGAACTGTTCCAAGTAATATTTTCATTGAAAAATTTTTGTCTCCATTCCCCTCAGCGTCCCTTAGATTTAGTTCCTGATTTTTTTTGGCCCTGGTGGGCAGGAACCTCACATCGCAGAAGCTCACAATAGAGACCGCCTACTTGCTCGCGATGAGCAACAAATAAAATTGAACAAAGCTTTGGTGTCAGCGACCCCTGGCGGATCGGACCACCGGCAGTGAAGAAAACCATTCAGGCCAGAAAAGGTCTAGATGGCCTCGGGTGGCGTCCTGTGATTACCAGGGCTCCTTGCCAGCTGTCCATTTCTACAAGCCCTGGACAGTTTTCGGTTTGTCCCTGAAAGCTCCAGGACAGTAGTGCCCTTGACCCGGGCCCACGAGAGGGTGGTGGCTGGTCCAGTGAGGTGCTGGGTCCTTGCGGTAATTGGAGCCAGGGCTCCTGCAGCGCTCTTACTTCAGCCAAGTGGGCGGCACCACGCCTCCTGCCCTTTGGATGGGGCTGACCCCAGAGAGCCTGGGGGAAGGGAGGGGCTGCCTCCCCTCGCTATATCCATCCGCTGGTCTAGGCGAGCTTTAGGAAGCAGTGTCAGTCGGCCTGCTCTTGCTTCTTCGAAAGAAGGAAGTGGCCCAGCTCGCCCGCTTTTGCGCATCGTTCCTGACGGTGACCTGGATCGGGACCTCTGGGAGTGTCTTCTCAAGTGTTCTCCAGGTGCGTGAATGCTGGGCTCTGGCGGAGCGCTTGGCTACGGACGGGTGTGCTGTGGCGAGGCCGTAGAAGTGGGTGGGCGGGAAGTTGCCTCCTGCGGTGCTTTTTCGTGTTTTTTCGCGGGAGAGACCGTGTCCAGAGTCTAGTTACAGACGGAGTCGTCCCGAGATCGCAGGAGGGAAGTCGAAGTCGAAGGTCTTCCTACACATTGGGGAGACGCAGGAAGGAGGCAGCCTGGAAAGGAACCAGGGAGATTTGGGGCAAGTTTCAGGCTTAGAAAGCACACTACTGTCAAGCCTGTAGGGGATTTTTGGCGAGTTTATTTAAGCCAAACCCATGACAATTGCGGGGAAACAAAATCTCAACGGACTGAGAAACGCTCCAGAGAGTGACAGTTTAGCATCGTATTTTATACGTAAGCAAAGTAGGAGACGTAAAGGGGAGGGGGTGTAATATGAAATCCTCCGGTGATAGACTAGGGAGGCAAGAGAAAGCAGGAGTGGGGCACTTCTCCAACTGGAAGAGATAAAATGATAGACACGTGCTTATTTTACGTAGGTGAGTAAAGGATAGTTAACAGTCAACAACTAACATGATAAGAATAACAATGAGGGAGGGGATTGGCGGTTGTTCCAAAAGAGGTTTAGAAAAAGGGGCATTGCTTTGATGTTCCAAAGATCTATTATAGAGGCAAAAAGAAAATCCGCAGCCTCCGTTATGGTAAAGATGGACCTTTGTCAGGCAAAAATACTGGCCTAGGACTTGACTACCCACCATGAACTGCTTTTACTTAAATTTTAATTTCAGACCATCCTTTGTGATTACTTCATGTCTCTGAGTTGTAAGGCTGCAATCACAGGCCTCCTTGAGCTTGTCAGGCTACTGTGAGGCCTCTTTTCTTTCACATATCCCCCTTTCAGTCATGAATCAATCCAAAAGATGGGTGCGTTGATGACCAACCTATGGTACTAGGAAGGCTCATTCCTAGGAACCCTCAGGGTGAGCGTTTGTCTTACTGAACAGCATGGGCCTCTGGGAATGGGGCAAGGCCATAACCTTAGGTGGCATTGAAGGTTGAGTTGTTATTATTTAAAAAAAAATGCAGGTGAATGGCGGGCAGTCAGATCCTATATGTCTTCATTAAAAAATATTCTAGGTTATTTCTAATTTTCTTTTGATCCAATTCTTTTTGCTGCTTGTCTTAAGTTTTGTTTTTCTGCATCTAGTATAACATGTACATGTTAGGAACAGGAATAACAGTAGCAAATTACTAACACCAATTAGGACCAGAAAATGTCTAATACTAAACGAGGAAGAGTCTGAGGGGAACAGTCATCCTAGCCAACCAAAAAACCCTTTACATGTATCATCATAATTTCTTATTAAGCTAATAATATGTTTTCCTCCATCATCCATGGTTATTTGTTCCTTATGATATTTTTGGCCAGATGAATTAAGACTTTCTACTATTTCATTATCCAGAAGCTCTAATTTTTCTTCTGGTCAGTTTCCATAAAAATAACTTCATGAGGATGATTAAGTTTAATTTATCAACATATTGGATTTCCAGTATCATCATTATTACAGATTTTATTAACTGCAGGAAGTTATTTTGTCTACAATTACAGTATTATGCCATATTCAAGTAGCATTTAATGTAAAGTTGGTGTTATTACAATAAAAGCCCCTTAGTGTAACAGAAGAATTCTCAAACCCTTACCAACAAAAACTCCCCTTTCCCATATACCAAACGAGGTCTGTCCCAAAAGTATCAGCCAAGCAAACTGTTTTAATTATATTGACATTAGCTCAATAGTTTTGGGACAGGCCTCGTGTCATATATTGTTATTTGTTGGGATAGATAATGATAGGCCAGAATTGGGTAAATTCAGTGTTCTATATAGATTGTGGGCATAACCTTTTGATTTCCACAATTAGATAGTAAGATGGGTTCCCATTGTTTATTATTTTCAAACATGGCTTATCTACTTCCCATTGGAAGTATTCTAATGTCATTGAGGATGGTCCCTATGCCAGCCAGTTGAATTACTAAGAATTTATGTTCAGGATCTACTTGAGGTGCCTGGGTTTTTATGGTTTTTATGACATGTTGTAGGTAGCATTTCCCTTCCAAAATCTTTCAAAATCCAGAGTCCCATTAATATTTGGCCTGGACTTCTGCACCCATTATAGTTGGCTACTGTTTCATAGCTGCTTCAGATTCTATTTGCATTAGCATAGACAATGGACACTGTTGAGTTAGGGTACAGGCACGTTCCCATTGTTGGGTTTGTGCATGAGTTTTTTTAATCTATGGAGTCTTTTCTACCCATTGAGCTAAGTCTTTATTGTCTTTCCATGTTGCTTCCCACCATTTTCCTTCTGCTTTAAACAGCATTTCCCCTAAATGACCTATTTTAGATAAAATCTTGTTCTAATGAATGATGTTCTTCATTAACTGCAAGTCCAGTTTGTCCCAGAATACCAAGGCCAGTCCCTAATCCTCCAAATATTCTCCTTTTATTTCTTTTAGAGAGGCCAATGTTGTTGGACCCACTAGGAATACTGTTGCCATTATGTAACTATGGCTAGGGAACAGTTAGGATATACCACATAAACCCAAAATGTTGAGTTTGCTGTGCCATAGTTAAATAGATAGAGGTAAACCCCAAAAGAGCTAGAGTTTGAGTTTTCCATAAGGCTTCCCACAAAAGTCCAGGATGCAAGGAGGGTGGGATATTTAGAGTTATAGCTGCCTACCAAGTAATCCTAATAATTGTTTTAATGGGGATCCATTTTTTTTTCTTGTTTTATGGACATCCAGCCACAAAAGCATAGCTGATGAGTCCAGGAACAAAATATACTGTGATAGATAGGGCAGGTCGTTGCAAACCCTTTCCCATTATATCCAGGTATTTTTCTTAGATTTTCATCATTTATTCCTATAGCTGTACAATACTTATCTAGATTGGATCCATATATAATCCTACTAAAAGAATTATTAGGGAGATGTTCTTAGAGGTATTTGCCTAAGATGGTTTTATTTTGTTTTTATACTAAATATATTCAGAAAAAGCTTACCAAGCTTATGTTGATAGTAGAAGATCAATGTGTGGCCAACAAAGCATTAACTCCATTATTATAACTAATAATTAGAATATCATTGTCCAGTGGATGGGAGAGATTAGCAGGTACCCAAATTAAATGTTTTCATATCTAATAAACATATT